>MU226948.1:395955-418224 GCA_018584345.1 Thuja plicata
CTACCCCACCCCAAAGTCCCAAATGCGACCCCCAGGATAAACCCCTCTCACCGGTTTTGGAGGAGAAAAGTAATTTCGCTGGCACCCTTAAGAGTAAGTTTGTGAAGATTGACATGGAAATAGAGGATATCAAAAAAGGAATGCAGGACCTAATGGAACTCTACAGGAGGACCAACAAATTTGCCCTGAAAGTGATACATGCCTCGGCGTTAACCCTTTGCAATGTGCAGGAGAAGTTGTCTGACGGCAATCTGGAAGCAAATGCTGATAACAGAGAACTATTTCTATTCCTCCAGGAGGAGTGGGCGAGATCCCTGCTGTCCAAGCAGCTGGGAGGAAAGAATTAGCTCTTTGGTCCATGGTGTGGTATTTTTTTGATGGGCTGGTCCCTCGGTTCCCCTGCTCTGTTTTGAGGGGTATTGTTAAGTTTAGAATTAGTATGTGGACAAGCCCTGCATGGCTCCATAACAATATTTTTGATGTTGATGTTGATAATAGCTACTTTGGTTATATCTTTTTAAGCAGAACTGATACTTTTGTTTTTGATAGAGGCAAAACTTTAAATTCCTGTGCTAACAGTCAAATATGCTACAAGCTTAGGCTAGTGCCATTAACATGTTGTTAATGTGCTTCTAGTCCCTTGTTCCACGGGCCAACACCCTCTTGCTGCTTTTATCTATCAAAAACATGTAATGAGATAAAATTTTAAAAACATGTAACTAAATCCATAAAAAAAAGTAAGTGAGAAACAAGCCATTATAAAGAGTGTTTAAATCATTGGTTAAAAGTTATTAGTGATAAAAAAATTCAAACAAATTTATAACTAGGTAAAATCATGAAAACCTAAGAAGTAACAATATCTATATTTAAGTTTTGATGTTCTCACTTCCACTCAATCCTCTTCCTAAATTTTATTTTCTTCTAATTCAATTCCACCTTTTTGAAATCATAGAATTCATTTAGTACAATCATTTATTTTTGAAAGCTAAAAAGAGGAGAGTTGAAGTCTCCTATAATCATCTAGTTTGAAACCTGAGAAGAGGCCCGGTCAAGGAGGTGAGGGCTAACTTCAAATGACTTTTTAAAGATTCCACCAAAACTTAATCTAATAATCCCTAGTAGTTGAATTTAAAAATGTCACTTGTTATTAGCAGAATATTGTATTTCTATATAAAATATAATATATATGCAACTTAAATGGACCAAATACCTATTAGTAAGCATAAATATTTGTTATACCTAACTTTTATATCCAACATAAAAGGACTAATACTTCAACACACAAAAAGTATTTGTTGTAATAAAGTAACACATTATTATACAATATACCACTTCTATCCAACACAAAGGGACCAATAGATGAACATTTAAACTTTTTGACAATCTCACACATTTTATGGGAAAATACAAGGCATTTAGGGGAGAAGGACCAGTAGTCATGAGGGCTAACCTTTTATATTTTTCATAAGAAAAATTGTTAATATGAAATACTTTAATGCATATACATTGGTATTCCAATAGTTGTACACATAAGAATATTAAGTTGTACACTAAGATAACAATATTAAGTGGGCATATTATTTTCTAAGTGACACACATATAATAGATAGCTATGATATTTTATTGGAGACAAAAAGTTTGGTCCATTTTTATCAACATTTAGAATTTTTTTGATTTACATACCCATTATTTAATTACAATATAGTGAAAATATGTGGTAAGAATGGATAATATATTCACAAGTGAGTGATCAACTATTGGACCCTGATCAACTATTGGACCCTCTCCCCTAGAACCCTCGAGATTATTGGGGCATCAAAGAACAGCTAAAACCCCAAGGGCTCCTTCAGCATCAGCTGCCACCAAAATAGCAAATGGCCTTAAGAAATTACTAATTTTGTAAAAAGCTTCCTTTAAAATTTAAAAATTGAATCTTATATTACCTTCAAAGCACTTCTGAGTATATAATATTTTAAAAAATCAATACTTATTATTTTGAATGTACTTGCTCTCTCAAACAAAATGGACGCCCCAAAAATGGCTCAAATATCTTTAGCCAATAAGATTCGCATATAATCAAAATTTTAAACTTTTTCGTTAAAATATTCATGTCTTAACCATTCATAAAACATTTGAAAACATAAAATTTGTTTAAAGAAAACAGAACATCCAAAGCTGAGATACAGAAACTGGAAGATAATACGCAATTACAAGAGTCTAAACCAAAGATTGCGATCCATACACAAAGAGAACTAAAAATAGCACTCAGGCTATCGCCTCAAATAACTACACACAACTGCAGTTTATTATGCAAAGAGGGAGACTAAAAAAGAGAGCAGCTGAATGGCGTGAAAAACTGCAAAGTGATTAGATCGCATGATTTGCATGGAATACCTTCGCAGCTCTCCCTGCACTCCTATTTCCATGACACATCACACAGTTCCTCTTTGTTTTGGTGGATCCGCGCTTACACTTGTAATGATATTTCTGCTTACGTGGCAAGGGCTTCATATGGCATATGGCATACACATTCTTTGGATCACAATATCTTCCTTCCCAAAACGATTCCATAACCTGTTCAGCTTCATCAAAAAGTGCAACAGCTTCTTCCATTTCAGTCTTAAAATAATCAAGATCCATAAACATCCCAGTCAGATAACAAGGAGAAGACTTTGGGTAAAAAGAAATTCGAGGATACTTAAAATGAACTGGTTTTATTTCCCAGTAGTCATATTCCCTAAGCGATCCCCAAACCTGTGCAACATCATCAAAAAGTGCATCGGCTTCTCTCTTTTCAGGCATTAAAAAACCACGACCCATCCTAGCTGTCAGAGAACTATGAAAGAACTCTGTGTAACAAGGATACTCATTAAGATTTGGTTTTGTTTCCCTATAGTCATATTCCCCACGACACATGGGACAGCTGTTCTTAGTTTTAGTGGATTTGAGAATACAGTTGTAATGATATATGTGCTTACATGGCAACTCTTTCATATCCCCATAACACTTTTCCAATGGATCAAGGCATATGACGCACGCCTTCTCCGAATCACAATGTATTCCTTCACTGGGCGATCCCAAAATCTCTGCGGCTTCTTCATCACTATGCTGGTGACTTTCAAAAAATTCATCTGAAATCACAAAAGTTCCATTTCATAGTTAGTAATATATAAATATTGAGAAAGCAAAGAGCGTTCATCAATGTTAATCTAATATTCATGAAAGTGTTGAAAGGGATTATGTTCTTCCGCGTGTTGGTGCTCATCATTACCTTCCATATCATAGCTATCCAGGGATTCAAGATCTTCATCGTCATCATCTGAGTTCACAAAAAGAATTCATTCCACAGTTAATAATGTATAAATTTTGGCTGATTAAAAAAAAGTATTTTATAAACGTTAAGAAAGCTAAGAACGTTCAACAATGTTAATCCGATATTCATGAACGTGTCAAACAACGTGATATTCTTCCAAATGTTGATGATAATCATTACCTTCCAAGAAAAAAAGAAACAAAAAAATTACCTTCCATAAAGTCACCAAGCCATTCAAGATCATCGTTGAAGCAATGAGGAATATAGAGCTCTTCTTTATGGTCCATGGTAGGGACTAATATTTCTCTGGGTTAACTAATTTGAAGAAATAAGACAGCGCTGCTCAATTTATAGGCATTTGGTGCCTTGACGAGTAAGCTTGCCGAAGTTTCTTTGAAACCGAAATCCACATAATGTCCTAGATTTCGCCATTTATCTAGACTCATTCCTTGCTATTTGAGGATGTATGGAAGCTTCGTAGCTGAGTAACCAATGCGATACGCAATGACGTTCATACACGGAAAACAAAGTCATATTTTGTAAGAATACGCAATTGCATAAATACGCGGAAAGCAAATGTCAACTTCTACCATCCCTTTCGAAAGACATATTTTATAAGCAAGCTATGGGATACGCAATTTCGTTTATACTACTTTATTAACCACGATCTCTACGTGGATGATGACTTGGGTGTCGAGGCAATTTCGTTTATACTACTTTATTAACCACGATCTCTACGTGGATGATGACTTGGGTGCCTTCGACGAAGGCACAACAAAATACAAAATTTAGATTAAAATATTATATATTTTGGAAAATATGTTGATCGGTTGGTGAAAAATACCCAACGGTTCCAATTTCCTTTAAGAATGCAAGCTTGCCACTCTCAAACTATATATATATATATATATATATATATATATATATATATATATATATATATAAAGGGCCGAGGCCAAGAGATATATATTAATAAAACATTAAAACAAACATCAAAACAGAGTGAGATTTGCAGGTTCAAATTCCAACCCTACCAAGAGGATTGTGAACAACAAAAAGAGCACCAAAGGCTCAACCTAGAGTAATCATAAGTTTTAAACTATGCATAATCTAAAAAAGTAAAGACTAAACACCAAAATATTCACAAAAAGGCCCTCAAGGACTTATCTCTTGGCATCAATCTAATGCCGAAGTGGTGTCATTCTTTGAGCTTGTTGACGAGTCTGATTTTGGACTTCCATGAAGAGCAGGGGAGGCATTGTCTTCCTCTTGTTCCTCATCAACATTATCCTCCGATGTGTCCTCATCTTCATCCTCTTCTTCAGCAACCCCCACCTCTTCCCCTCCATCATCTTCCTCTTCCTCTTCCTCGAATTCCATTCCTTTGTCTTCCTCCTCATTGTCTAAGGAGTCTGGGCTTCACAAGCCGTCCAATTTCTCTTCATATTTGTAACGGTAGACCCAGGTAATGGCTTCATCCAAATTGTCCCCGTAAGGAACATTCAATCCATCCTCTATGCCAAGAAATTTGGTGAGGAATTGTATGCCTCTTCTCATCATGCTCCTTCGCAGTTGATGATCTTCCCACTCCCATCCCCACAAAATGAAGAGACGTCTGGGAGGCCCTCCGTAGATGTTTCGTCTTGGCCCAGACCCAAAGGCAGAAAAAGGTTCTCCAGCACTCATGACCATGGCGAGATCCCAAGGCAGCAGGGTGGTAAGGTTAGCGTCAATGTTGATGATAGCATTGTGAAGACCCACCACATATTTTTCTAAAAACAAGGGGCTGCAAATCTCCTCTGCCAATATTTTGGAAGAACCAGCAACCAAGATGCTAGCTAGAAAACTAGCACATATATCTGAATATACTCTGAATCTATGATTTGTGCTAAGAATTTGAATCCAAGCACTTTCCACACCGTGTGTATCACAAGGCGATGCTGGATGTTACAAACTTCCATAAGCTGAGTAGTTGTAATGGGGGTGTCAAAGGCAACCTTCTCTAATTCAGAGCGGAGTTTGATCAGAGTGTCCATCTTCTAATTTCTATAGCCTATGCAGTGCTCTGCTTTGGTAAAAGAAACCTGCTTTGTTATACTTAAAACAAAATCACCAAGAAGGAGCCTAAAATCTGCCTTAAATTTGCGAGCAAACCCACATGCCTAACCTTCCCACTTGGTATTATCCATCATGTCACCACTAGTTGCAAGTTGCTTGCGTACCACCCTGATCATTTGACATGTCTCGAGGAAATCCGAAGAATTGGCAATTTCTAATTTTGGAGCTAACTAAAAATCTCCTCCGTAAAGAAGCCATAATTCTTTCTGAGAAAAAAGGATAACTGTTTCTCTAAAAAATGGGAGAAAAGAAGGACCTACGCAAATGCCCAAGGACAATAGTCCTTTCGAACATAAGTGATGAAAAGTTGTTGTAGAGTAAATTCTTCCCATCAAACACTTATTAAAAATGAAGTGAATAGGGGAATGATTGTATAGCCTATGAAGTACACCACCTATAGCTTTTGTAAGCCAGTTGTCTCAACCAAGTACTTCCTTCACCTCTCCAATGACCATACTCAGCAGAGGAGGTGATCAACATTAATATCGAAAAGACATGAAGTGACCTATTTCCTTCCTTTCAAATTCTACCTCTAGGTGACCGTTAAGGAATGCTACCATTTCTCATATCAATGAGATTGTCATTACATCTGCTGGCATGTCCAATGTAGCTTACATATTTTCCCAAGGCAGCTTTGTTAGCCAGCTCATCAGCCATGTGGTTCCCTTCACGATATATGTGATTAGCCGTTGATTCAAGTGGATAGCATATGAGGTTCCTTTTACTTCTAAAAATCATAAATGAATAGCACAATAGGATGGCACTATTAAACTGATAACTCTCATATTGCTATCAAGATTTAGTTGTATAGATTTTGAGTCAAACTCATTGATACATATTTCATTAGTAGTTGTTCCATCTCCCATGAGAATGAATAGAACACTTAGCACTCTTATATATTGCAAGCTCATGCAATGTTGTATGTAACTTCCATGTAAACAATGGGTCCAAATGTGTGCTCTCTTATAACAATTATTTTAAACTTCTTTGAGAAGTTGAACTCAACTTAGATGGTAATGAAGTTCTATTAAGTGACAACACAATTTTTAACCACATCAAATTGAACATGTACAATTAATTGTTTTCACCTCCTATTCATAGTACTATAAATATTATTACTTTAAAAGATAGAATAAAAAAATTAATAGCACAACCCTACCCAAAGAGTAAATGAAGAGAAAATTTTTATAGTTCTAGTGACCTTTGCAGAGACGTCTTCTTACAAATAAAAATCTAAACATTTCATTAGACACCAAAAAATCACAATATGAAAAACTAAACTTATAATTCCCATAGGAAAAATTGTTATAGTGCTCCATGAACACATTTAGGCTCTCTTTCATGACTTTTAAGATTCGTAATCCTTTTCTAAATTAATGATCTCCTCCTAGAATATTAGCTTCAATTTATCCTCTATTATCAACTCTTGTAGAAAAAGAGTACCTCATTTCATGAAGTTTATATCTTCCCTACAAAGGCCTTTGCCAAGGATAATTTTGGATAGAGTATCAATAAAATTTGGTCAATTTTTTTTCTCACTTGAGCATTCAACATCTCCTCAAAAGAAAGAAAAAAAATCTAAATCTATAATTATCTCTACTATACTCGATGCTCTCTTGTTCTAGTAAGATACAATGATATCTATGATTGTTATGATGAACTTAGCTATATAGATGGCAACTTGTAGATACTAAATTTATTATTACTACAAAAGTGATTACTTTTCATTGAATTCATTGAGGATAGTAGTTTTGTGTTCCTATTGTGTAATTGAATTCCAAAACTCTAATCTTTTCTTGTTTATCTAACTTCTATGGTCTTTGCCAACATCCTCCAATAGTCATGTTGAACTTCTCCATCTTAGAATAAAAGGAAACTTGTAACTATCTTCTTATACTTCATATTTTTGATGTAGAGCATCTAGGGTGTAAGAGCAATTGCATCATCCAAAAAAAAAAAAAGAGCAAAAAAAAGAACAAAAAAAATTTGGAAAGAAAACTTGAGAGAAAATAAAATAAAATAAAAAAACTCATTTACACATGGAACTTACTTAGACTTAGTTGGCATAAGCTAGTAATAATAAATTTATTTTTTGTAACTTAGCATTTAATAAATGTTTGGTTAGTTATTATAAAGTTACTTTTTGTAAAGTTTGTCATTTTATAAAATGCATAGGATTGTATTAGGTGGCATTTTAGAAGATAGAAGTTTCATATTTAATAATTTGTTTTAGGAATTTATTAAATTATGTCATGTATGTATTTAATATTTGTAGCAAGGTAGTTTTTGATAGATAAAGCAGCAAGAGGGTGCTGGCCCGTGGAACAAAGGACTAGTAGCACATTAATAGCACATTAATCAAACTAGTCAAAGAAGATAGAACATTTTAACAGCATAATCACCAAATCTAACTCTGCCCCTATCAAAAACATAAACCATAGTAGTAGTCAATAGGATTAAACCAGAGTACTTAAAATGAATGGTAGCATGTAAAGTATCAGTTATAATCCACGTAGGGCTACACAAAAAAATATTAAAACTAACATTAACCCAAACTGCAACACAGGGGATCCGAGGGCCAAGCCCAGCCAAGATTAACCAACACATGGACACCATATATTAGTTCTTCCCACCCAGCTATTTAGACAGCAGGGTCCTAGCCCACTCCTCTTGCAGAAACAAGAACAAATCTTTGTTGTCCTCGTCCGCTTCCAGCCTGCCACCCGCCAAATTTTCCTGCACATGACAGAGGGTCGTAGCCGAAGCATGCATGACCTTCAAGGAAAATTTGTTGGTCCTCATGCAGTGGTTCATCAGATCCTCCATATTATTCTTAATCTCTACAATATCCTTGTCCAAATTCAAGAACCTCATTTTGAGGGTGCCTTTAAATTTTTTTTTGTCCTCCAGGGTCGCGGTATGGGGCTTATCTTGGGGATCCTGACGAGGACTCAGGGGTGGGGTAGGGTTATTGGGGGTTTCCATGGTTTGTTGGAGGTTGGGTAGAGGAGTGTTATCAGTCCTAGGGGGACTCATATAACCATCCGAGGAACCTTTCTTGGACTCACTGGAGTGGGAGTCTTTTTCAGACAGGGAAAGCTCTTTAGAGGCCATTTCCATCAACCTAGTTTTACACTGTTCCTTGGCAATTCTATTTGAACTCCGGTGACCTGAGCCACTTAATTCCACCTCTAGGTTACCTTGGCTCTCCATCATTCTTCATCTTTTGGGCCTATAATCAGTCTCAGGAGTGTTGTCAGCCTCCTCCCTATCTTTGTTCTCCACAGACTCAGAGACATAAGACTCCTCCTGACCCTCCTTCCTACTGAGAGGGTTTTTAACACTTTTTTTGTTGGTTGTACCCTTTTTATCAACCAACTCAGGCTTCTGGGTGACACGAATGGATTGGGAGGAGGAATGGGTGGGATTTTCAGTTTTGGCCGGGGACTCCTCCTGGTCATCATCTGGATAATCAGGGGGGGTTGGGGTGCCAGGCAGATATTTTTTTGAAAATGATAGATGCAGATAAGGAGGCCCTGATGGAGGATAGGTATTGACTTATCAGGGTTGCCTTTAATATCCAGGATATTACTCTCTATGGAGTGTAGAAGATAGAAAGGTATGGAGATTAAATCCTTGTTTCTAATATGATTCAAGAACGGTAAGTGGTAGTGGTAAAACACAGTGAACTTACCTTCCAGCGTGAAATAATTCATCACAATGAGGCAACTTTTTGGCCAGAAGTTCGGCAGCACCTCCTTGTTGAATTCCCCCTTATTTTCTCTCCGGCTACTCACCATCCTTGAAAAAAAAATTGAGGCTGCTAGGGTCGTGGGTCTGACTGGTCATTTTGTATTTCCTCCCCACCATAGGGAGCCTAGTCGCCTAAGCTATGACCTCTTCATTCAGCTGGAAGTGGATGCCCCCAACCGAGACACTCCTATTGTTCTAGGAAGAGACAAATTGTTTGGAGATTCGCTCATCATGCCCACCTTTGATTCTCTCCTTGAAACCCCATATGTCGTTTTCTTTGTAGTAATGGGTCACCAATGCATCAGAAGTGAAAGCCTCATTGATTTTATCAAGCTCAATGCAGAGAGTGTTGCCTCCCATTTCAAGGGTCTGCTCCTCCTATGCCAAAATATCCTTGAAATCTAAGAGCCGAGCATTTTTGCAGGCCATAAAAAACCACTTGTTTTCGCAAAGCCTTTCCAAGGAAATCTTATACTTAAAATGCCGGTCTTGAAAATTTTGGAAAACGGGCTCTGTATGGCTAGATCTAACGGATCTCCAGGTGCCATTAATAGCAATAATACTAGGGATAGCCAAAAAAACCCTCTGATTTGGACAACTATTACTCCACATGTTCGAAAGGTAATGATGATTCTTTATGGGAATTTGAGTTCTCTTTTCCATAATCGTGAAAATCACCCAAGCATGCTAGCACGTGATCCAGTAAGGATTCGTAATGAATATGACAGCCTAGCACATTTAAATAGTAATATTTATTTCTCCCCTAATGAGTTGCTGAGTCACCGGAGGTAAGTCACTAACCACCCTCCAACTATTGAGTTTGATTTGTTTTAGACCTATTGTTGTCGTTGAGTCGGCAACCGAATTCCCCTCTTTGTATGTGTGACCCATAGTCGTGCGCTGGAAGCTGTTGAGAATCTCACTGATCTCCACAATGATAGGGCTAGCACACCATCCTGCACTAGCACCACTAGTGACAGCCTCGACAACCACTTTGGAATCCCCCTCAATTTCCAGTTCTCTAATGTTCATTTGTTTCGCAAATTTAATCCCCCCAGAGAAGAGTCATTCCTTCCGCCTAGGTGACAGTGCAGTTATTGATAGGCCCAGCATAAGCCAGCAGGAAAGTGCCATTGTGATCTCTCAGCACACCACCCCATCAAAGTTTAATTGTGTCCATCCTCTCGGAGGGGCGGCCCATCTGGTAGCTTTTCTAGCTATCCTTTCGCATCGTCAAACCTGGAGAACCCATTTAGGAGGTTCTAGCTATCAGCAATTCTTACTTCCTAGGCACTAGGAGGACAGGGGGGAAGCTTCCATTTAGCTATCCTAGCATTCTCACACAAGAGCTTAGTTCCAATATGGAGACAGGTCTCAGGCTGGTTACTATTCTCTCTGAAAATCCTATTGTTCCTTTCCTTCCAAATGGTCCAGCATATGTGAGGGGGAAGCATACACCAAAGGAGTTGGAGTAGGGGGTGATTAGAAGGACATCTCTAGTTGTTAAATTGATGCACTTCTCTGCCCAGGGCCCACAAGATACCCAATTTGGCGATAATCTCTTGCCAAATGCTGGTGGCATAGTCACAGTGGATGAAAAGGTGGTTTACCATTTCTTCCTCCTTCTTACATAGGACACATCTATTTTCCATGGAGAAGCCTCTCTTTATAATATTATCCTTGGTTAGGACCTTACCATGCATTAGAGTCCACCAGAAAACAATTATTTTTGATGGGAGCTAAGAGATCCACACCTTCTTCCAATCCCCTGGGTTACTCTCCTCCTTCAGAAGCAGATTGTAAGCAGATTTAATAGAGAAAATACCAGCCTGGGTGGGGGCCCAGATAATAGAGTCATCATGCCCCAAAATTTTGATATTAGTTAGGTTTTCCATGAGATCCTTGGCCAAGTGTTGCAGGTCCAGTCTGTCCCTTAACCGATTAGGTATATCCTTCCAGTCTCTACCATTGATGTAGCTGGAGACTCTATTACCTAGGATAGGTCTAAGATAGTCCATAAGGGGTTTGAATTTGTGGCCCAAGTTAGGTTGATTCATGATCTAGTGGTCATTCCAAAATCTGATGGATCTCCCATTTTCAATTTTCCAAAAAGCTCCTTTTGACAGAAGGATCTTACATTTACATATGTTCATCTAGAGTTTGGATCCACTAGGGAGGTCACTATTAGGGAACATCCTCCCGTAGGGATGTCCTTGGAGGTACTTCGCTTCCATTAATCTACACCAGTCTGCCTTTCCTTCTATGAGCTTCCATGCCACTTTCGTGGTAAGGGCCTTATTCATCAGACCAATTTTTCTTAGACCTAGGCCACCCATTCTTTTCGGGAGGTAGACTGTGTCCCAATTGACAAGAGAAATCCTCTTCTTTTCTTCAGACCCCGCCCACAGAAAGGTTCTCTGAATCCTTTCAAGTTTTTCATCCATGTTGTTTCTGATTTTAAAGAGGGATAGGAAGTAAACAGGGATCACTTGGAGAGTGGAGGCCACCAGCTAAAGTTCACCAGCATTGCTTAAAAACTTCCCCTTCCAACTAGCAAGTTTCCTCTAGGTTTTGTAGCAAGGTAGTTATATCTACTCTTTCCAAACTTTATCCCACATTGGTTGTGATTGTAATCTCTTGAGTGATAAGTGTCTATATAAGCAAGGCATATGAGCATTATGTACTCTATTCTCGATCTGAATATTATGTACACATTTTTTTCCCATTTGAATATTATGTACTCTATTTTCTTAAGGTAAACTTAAATCCACCAATCTAAAAAATAATAATGACATTATTCTAAACTATTATTCTTTTATTTTATTTTCTCTCTGTTTGATTCACAAATAGCATGTGCTGCAACATTTAATATTTTGCTTCCTCTTCCACAACAGTCAGAAACATGGGCATCTATTTTCTATTTTTTTAAAGTACAATAGTATCTAGTAAATCATAGAATGGTTGTACTTTTAAAACGTCATATTCACAAATGCAAAGTTTCTATTGGGCACGGATAACATCTATAGTAAAAATAAAATAAAAAATAAAAAAGACCTATGTTGAACTGGTCGATATAGAGCCACGGTGAATTGAAGACCAAATCTAATCCAACAGAAGTGAAATAGGGTGAATCTTTAACTTGGATGGCTCGTATGCATATAACGTTTTGGGCATGCTTAAAATTTGGTTTGGGTTGGGATTCAATTTATGTGGTAATTGATAGCTAAAATTTTAGAAGACATTTTTGGAGGAGGTAATTCAGCCTTGGAAATTTTGCATTACGTCGTCTACATGGTGTTATACAACACTTTAAGATTATAATTTTTAAAAGACTCACATTTTAAATGATTTTTCAAATTTTATTTTATAATTAATATTTTATATTAATAATTATTAATAATATAATATTGTCAAAATAAAATTAATTTGAAATAGAGTTTTATTAAATAAAATAAGATAACTTCTATCTTAAAAATTATAAAAAAATGGAAAAAGTATTGTAACCTAAAAATATCACAAAATAGTATAAAAGTTGAATAAAAATATCATAAAATAGTATAAAAGTTGAATAAATTTATTTGAGAATGAAGTTGTATAATATTTTTACTATCTTTATAGAAATAAATAATTATTTTTTAAATTTATTGACTTTTAAAAAACATAAGTATATTATAAAAAAAAAATTTGTGCCTTTAAAAAACTTTTTTTTTATTGATTAATAAATGCATGAATTTTTATTAATCTTTAATTATATGGAGATTGGCTCTACTCTGCAATGACGCGAAAACCACCGGACTCTGCGATGTCTATGAAACTACCGGATTTGGACTTCCTTACAACTCGAAAACCGCTAACTGTTCAATCAATCTACTCTGCTGGCAACATGGGAATCTGCACCGAGCAACTCTCAACCTCTTCATTCGACATGTCTGATCGTTCCTTTATTACTTATGTTAACTTGGCATCTCTTAATTCTCCCCTCCGTTGATCGGCGGAGACTGTACCCTCAATCTTAAAATCACCATTAATGGAAACCCCTATCGAGTCTGACATCCCTATTGAGGCTGCTATTATTAACAAACATGTAGCTCAGCCTGGTAAACCTAAATCTATTTCTGAAGCCATCGCTCAATACTCTGTCCCTGCCAGTGCTAGATTTAAAATTGCTCCGTCTAATGAAGTCAAGTAATCTGGTAAGAATTTTGGGCCTACGTTGCAATCTTTCTCTGTTGCTCCAAATTTGGAAATGTTGATAGAAATTAGGAATGAAAAGAATAGACTTAAGAATTCTGCTATATTTTTTTCCCTCCTCAAAAATTTTTGGATCACTGGTTCCACAATTATTGGAACCTTAAAGTGGGTTTTCATATTTCTTTCTGTAGGAAAATACAGAAAGGTTTGTTTATTATTTTCTTCAATAACCATGAAGCACAAGATGCTATTCTTAAATGACAGTATTGGATGGTTGGTAACACTTTGTTTCATGCCCTAGCTTGGACCCCTGAGGCCGTTCATGAAGAAGTGTTGGCCGTTTCGGCCCCATGATGGATTTTGGTCAAAAATATTCTTCCCTTTTTCAGGCACTTCTTGCCCCAAATTCTGGAACCACATATGGATACCAAAATTCTGATTTCACTTAACCTAGGAAGAGATATACCTAATGATATCATGATCAATATTGATTCTGAGACCTATTCTTGCCCCATTGAAATGTTAGGTGGACTTAACGCATGTTTTCTTTGTAGAAAGGAAGGTCATCTTGGAAAGGATTTCCCTATACTCAAAAGAAACGCTCCTCAGGATAAAACTACTAACACTAGTGCATCTGAAAATAAATTGAATCCCAAATTTGATCCATCCTTACGTAAAACTCCACCGTTGACCACTCCTTTGTTTGATTCTCCCATTATTGCTCCTCTCCCTGTTACACAACCTTCTGGTTTTACCCCACTGAACTCTCCCACTCTAGATTTTGAGCATACTCATGGTTTTCTTAATGTTTCTAAAAAGAGGACCAAAAAGTTGAACCTCCCTCTTGGTGACCAAACTGTGAAGGAGATGCCTCCTCTTCGGCCTCCCAGTGTTTCTCTTGATCTTTCTAGTAAACCCTTTTCTATTTCTGGATCTCTTTCTTCAAAACCCTGTATGTTGGAGCATTCTATTCTTGAAGCTGGTCTCCCTGACCCCTACCCAAAACCCTTCAAAGAGATCTCTGATGAATTTGTGGTCGAAGTCATGCCGGACAATGTCATGCACAATCTTAATCATCTTTTCTCCCCAAACCCATTCATGGATCTTGATAATTCATCACAAGTCTTCTCAGATGATAATCTTGATCTCAAATATGATGTCCCCTCCTCTAAACATAGAGGAAGACCATTAGGATCCAAAAACAAACAACCTTATGCTAAAAAAATTGGAGGAAACACAGGTGCAACTATTATACCTAATGATGAGAAAACAGGTGTTAGTGGTTCTTCCCCACCAAATGTTTCCTCATGAATTGTACTTCATGGCACATTAGGGGACTTGAGTCCCCAGATAGGAAGCATATTATCAAACTTTTTCTTGACTCTAGAAACTACACTGACTTCTTGATGTTGCAAGAAATCAAAGCTGTTGGTTTCACTCTTGAATCCAACCTTAATTTTTTATGGAAAGATGCAATTAAATTTTTCACTCAACACTCTAGAGGTAGGGGAGGCATTGCTATTTTAATTAATCCTAAATGGGAAATGGTTATTACAGATAAAGACATTTCCCCCTGTAATAGAGCCTTGTGGATTAGTTTTAAGTTCAATAACTTGGAATTTGGCATTTGTTCGGTGTACGCCTCTAATGAATACAATGAGAGATCTCAGCTATGGGCTTGGCTTGACTCTCTTCCTAATATACCTTGGTTCATAGGAGGTGACTACAATATGATTGAGAATCAGGAAGATAAGTTTGGTGGTCTTCCGTTTAGCTAGAAAGGCACTAAAAAAATCCAGTGGGACAAACTTAAACAAAATAAACTTCTTTTTGACCCTCTGTCTGGATTCAAGGATACCAACCCTGGCTTATGGCATACCTGGTGTAACTTCCAAAAGGGGCCTTCTAGAATATACTCGAGATTGGACCGTTTTAATGCTAACAAATTTTTTTTCTCAGTTTTACCTGATAAATTTGGTAACTCTGTCCGGGTTATCCCCACCACCCTTTCTAATCATCATCCAATTTCTATTTTTATTAAGCTTAACAATTACTCTACCCATATTAATCCCCCCAACCCTAAATTTATTCTTAACATTAGTCTTCTACATGATGAAGACATTCTGATGGAACCTCATTCGTAATATTAACAAGAATCAATATTCCACCATTTCCCACACTGACCATTGGAATAAGAACATTGTGGCGTGGAATTCCTTATTTAGAACTATAGGTCAAAAGAAGGCTAAAGATTCTAGATACATTGAGAAACTTCTTAATGATAGCCTTTCTAAGGTTGAGAATAGAATCCAAGCTAATCCCTTGGACAACTCGCTCATTTCCTATGAGGATAGTGCCAAAGATGCCCTTAGACAACATCAACAAAGTAAGATTAGAGGTGCCAAAATTAGGTCTAGAGTGCACTAGCTACATGTTGGTGATAGGGATTCCAAGTTCTTCTTTAATCTTATCAAACAGAAATAGTCTAATGAGTCTATTGACAGAATTATTGTTGATGATCAAGAGATTACTGACATTGATGGCATAAAACATGATTTTGTCACTTATTACAAGAATATTTTCACCTCTGAGGATACGGAGGAAGATAAAATTCTTAGGAATCATTGTAAATCTCTAATTCCTAATAATATATCCAACATTGATGCTTCCTTGATCAGTAAGGAAATCTCAATAGAGAAAATAAAAAATGCTATTAATACTCTTAAAATAGACAAAGCTCCGGTGCCTGATGGGCTGTCTGTTGAGTTCTACAAGGCCAATAACACTTGGATTTGCAAAGATCTTCATGATATATATAAGGAATCCTTAGGTTCTGGAACTTTGGGAAAAATTATTAATAATGGTATCATTAAACTTCTTCCTAAAGATGGGGATAAGGCCCTGCTTAAAAACTGGCACCCCATTATGCTGCTAAATGTTTCCTATTAGATCTTTGCCAAAATTTTGGTTATTAGAATTGAGAAGATCTTACCTAAATTTATGTGCCCTACCCAAATTGGTTTCATAAAAGGTAGATGTATCTTTGAAAATTTAATTACTAGCTGGGAGGCCTTAAATTGGGCAAAATACTCTAATCAAAACTCGACTATGTTTCTTCTTGATTTTGAAAAAGCATACGACAGAATTGGGTGGAACTTCATTTCCATGATGCTGGAAGCCTTTGGATTTCCTTCTTTCTTTTGCAAAGCTGTTAAAGTGCTCCTTAATAATGCCTTTTCGCAAATTAATGTCAATGGTTCTCTATCGGAGGTTGTTTGCCTTACCCGCTCCATTAGACAAGGTTGTCCATCGGCTCCTACCCTTTTTTCTATTGTTGCGGATGCCCTATTCTATATCCTTAGAGATGAAACCCTCTCCTGGCTGGTGAAAGGTTTCTCCCTTCCTAACGAGGCTGGCCTTATTAACTATTTTTTTGTAGATGATACTGCCATGTTCCATGAGTCTTTTGAAACTAACTTTGAAGCTCTTCTTGAGAAACTCAAAAAATTTTGTTCTATCTCTGGGGCTTGGTTATCTCATGCCAAATCTACATGTCTTGGGTGGGATGAGAAACCTCCTACCTAGTTTAATAAATTTGATTTCAAGTGGGGTGGACTACACACCATTGTCAAATACTTGGGTATTTCGTTCTTTGTTGATCCTTCTCTCAAAGATATGTGGCTTTGGGTCAAGGAGAAAATATCTAAAAAGTTGAATGAATGGCATAACAGATCTTTATCCCTTGAGGGTAGACTATAGGTTTTCCAAAAAATTCTTTCATCTTACAATATTTATTATGCTTCTGCCTAGATGCTCAACAACTACCAAATTTTAGAAACCCAAAAAGAGATAAGGAACTATCTCTAGTCGGATGGAAAAGGTAACAAAAGATCCACGTTGTGAGATGGGAATGGTGCCATTCAGACAAAATCCTTTGGGGGGCTGGGTTTGAAGGACCTTAAAACCATTGGGATTGCCTTGGCCACCAAATGGATCTTCCACTCTCTTGCTGGGGATGATCCTTGGAAAGTGCTTGTTAGAAGCAATATTGAAAGAGGTTTCCCCAAGAATGCTAAGGGATGGAAGAACCTTCCTTTTTTTGATTTAATTTTAGGGGATTTTCTGGTTACAGTTCAAGCCTCGGCTATCTTCAAATCCATTTGGAAGGCCTGGAGCAATGTTAGAAACTTTGCCTCTAATAAGGCTTTCCATGATGATAATCAGCTCTTTGGTAAAAGGTCCATTTCATGGAATTTGCATCGTTTGGGTAGGCCTCTTGCCCTCCCCCAAGGGTGTTCATCCAAGTTGTGGCATAAGATGGGTATATATCAATTTATGGATCTTTTTGAAAATGACATTTTGATTAGTTGGGATGAACTAAGGACCAAATTTAACATCCCCTTATCCCAAAAAAGGACTCATAATATGATCAGGGAAGCTTGTAGAAATATTGCTTCCTATTGTCATCTTGATTCTGATAGATTTATAAAGGTCAAATGGCCTGATGGGACTATTATAAATAAAATTAAAGCCAAAAACATTTACAATATGATTGGCTATAATGAATCCATCATTGGCCATATCAATAAACTTTGGTATTCTAATCTTGATATCCCTGAGTGGAAAAAGGTATTTGGAAGATTATGGAAATCCCCCATTGAACCTAAAATCAAGTGCTTTAAATGAATGTTGACTCTGGACAGACTCCAGGTATTATAAATGACTTCACTACGACACAATACTGTAACATTTGTAGAGTTCCTGAATCTGGTAGACATATCTTCTTATATTGCATTTTTGCCAAAGAAATATGGTGCATGTTTGGTATCTCTATTAGTTGTAATGTTAATGTTTTTGAGATCATCACTAGTCATATTGATGGTATTACAAAGGATACTAACCTATTTTTGAATATTCTCTCTTCTAACATTTTATGGTAGATCTGGAAGTGCAGGAATGAGGAAAGGTTTCAAGGTAGTCCCAGACTTTTTACAGAGTCTTTCAAAAGTCTCACATATTTTAAAAAAATTTTGCAGGTGCAAATTACCATGAGGGTGGAAAAGGATAAATTCAAAAGACTTCTTAAAAATGGTCACGCCGCTTTCTTCAGTTACGAGGTTAAGGATGGTTAGGCTTGGAGAAAGCATATGGAAAACCTGCATCTCTTTGAAACACTATTAAAGAATTCAACCATAAGCTCAAAAGAATAGTAAACTCGCCTCAGATAATATGAACTTCCTGCTTCACCAGATTCAGAAAAAGAAGAGCATTTTTTGGATGGAAGGAACCATGGGCTAGACTCCCTGAGTGGAGGTCTTTGATAATCTCCTGATCTAGTTTTTCTATTTTAATTTTTATCTATCTTAGAACTATGATACTTTTGTTACTCTCGTTGTGAGGCGTTGCCTCTAAACTATGGTTCTTTTGTGGTGATACTGTGAACTGATTCGGTGTTTTTGTTTTTGATCTCCTTATAATTAATACAAAAAAATCTGTAATTATATACATAATTAAAAAAGACAATTTAAATTTCTTACCAAGAGTGGCCTTCACACAAAATGTGAAATAAAGTAGAGTAGGAGCGACAATGCAAAATAAAGTAGCTTTTTAGCCCTAATATTAATCAGCATTGGGGTTTATTGACTAAATCTATGTGGAATGATGGAGCATTTTTCTTTAGGCAGCCGAACAACTGCATTACTAATCAGCCCCAATGGGCAAATCATCAACGACCTTTGACACTTTTGATGGAGGAGCTATGCCCTTCTGTCAAATTTCATGCATCTTTGCATCCTAATCTTGAACCCCTACACCATCACGGAAGGTATTTTACTTCAATTAGATATTTAAACAAAAAATTCTTTGTTTTCTATAGAACCAGGTATGCGCATCATCCTAATCCTTTGTGTTCAAAGTTTACACAGAATTTAGTCTCTAAAGAAGGGAGTGCAGGTAGATTTCTTTTCTCTTCTAGGGTTTCCTCAAAAGTTATTCCCCGATCTTTTCTAGCCTCTAAGAATGAATGGATACTGGCTTATAAGCATAATGCACAAAGATTTAGAAGCTTTCAACATATGAAGTATAAGCCAACCCTATATCCACGAAATGGTAAATTTTTACTCCCCACCCTTAACCATTTTGAGCACCTCTGAGAGAATAATATAGAAGATAGGGATATCTATACCCCCACCTCACCGTAGAAACACAGTTAAACCTAATAGTGTGAATATCATACAGAATCAACATCAAACCCTGAACTCTCAAATCTTAAAGCATAAACTTGAAGGGAATAAACTCAGATCATGGCTCCTTGAATCCTTTGGAGAACAGGTAAGTATGACGATTTTAAATGATAACTACTTTTATGTGGAATTCAAGAATGTAGATATTAGAAATAAATTATTATCTAAAAAGTATATTTATTTTCTAGGGCATGCAATCAAATTTATTCTAGATGGAAACCAAATTTTAATAAAGACATGTTTGATGGCATTTTCATTCCCTATTGGTTTAAAATTAAAAATATGCCTGTTGAGCTTATGCATAGTAAGGTTTTATCCCAAATTGTTGATAGAATAGGGATAATGTTGGGATTAGAACTTAACCTATTAGACTCATCTAATGTTAATATTTTGATTTAGACAACGGACAATTTCTCCTTCCCCAAGAATTTTAAATTTGAAACTAACCAAATTACATATAAACTAAGCATAGCTAAATACTATGGTGAAATTTCACAAAAAATACAATTAAGACCTGGGACTGATTTCAACAATAACATTATAGATTATACAACCGACCTCAAAACTTTTATTAAGGATAAATCTGATAATCTCATTAGAAATAGAAATGAAAGCAGGTTTCATGTATTTCCAAAATCTACTAATTTCTCTCCTATAGCTTCCTTTTTAGATGGAGGAGGGTTTGCTATCAAATATCAAAATTCAACGATGCTAGGAATCTAGCCTGAGACCTTAGATAATAAAACTAGTACTATTAATAAAATATCCAAACAACATTTTGTTAAACTAACAGAAGACATGGGAACCAAAATCCAAGAAGACAACTTTGTGACAAACCAATCAAAACAAGCATATAAGTATTCGGAGAAATTAATCTTAGAGCCAAAATTTAATAACATAACTAACTCCAAATCAATAAGTAGAAACATGGTGTTCTCTGATTCTTCGGATGAAGAAACTAGTGATGTAGAGGATAATAATAGGAGGAAACTCAAATTGATAAAGAAAATAATAGAGGTAGATAAAGATACAATAACAGAGGATATTATTTCATACCATTTAGAGGAGAAAGAAAAATTAGCAGCTCGGGAGAAATTAAATGAACATGACACCTTATTTTCTACAATGCATAAACAAAATACTCCCACCCAGTTGGAGGGTGAAGTAGATGAATGCAGACTTACAAAAAATAAAGATTCTAATACTAATAATGATTTTAGGGAAGCTATAGAGGAATATGAAACAGAAGAAATTAATGAATTTTTAGGTCTTAATAATAATGTTGATGATATGCTTATTCTCAGAGTCCTAGATTCTATGAGTGAAAATATCTTAGCAGAAAACCAACCCCTAGATTATGTAGAGGTAAGTAAGGAGGTAAGCAACTTAGGACTTGCTTTATTCTCTATTGGTAAAGTGCTCCCTGCCTTCCCAAAACAGACTAAAAAGAGGTGAAGGAAATCTCTTAAAGAATTACGACAGAAGGATGGAGGGGCTTTGGGACAAGTTAAGATTACAGATATTATACATGATGGGAAGGGGAATTTCCTTCCCAAGGCACCATGAAAATAATATCGTGGAATATTAGGGGCTTGAATGCCCCTAACAAACAACACCCCCTTAAGAGAAGTTTAACTTCTCTAGAGGCACACTTATATTTAATACAAGAAACCAAGCTAGGAGAGGAAGGATATACTAATCTTGGACGTATACTAGGAACATGGGAAATTAAGGGGGAGAATTCGGTAGGAGCTTCTGGAGGATTAGCCTTTATATGGAACCCAAGCTTCATTTTACAAACTTTTATCATATCCAAGCCCCAATGGATGGCGGCAAAGATTAAGAATTATAATACTAATGTAGAATTCACCATTATTAATATATACGGACCAAAGTTCCTTCACAAGAAATGAATAGTATGGAAATAAATCGATACTTTTATCCAAACCCACCCAAATCTAAACTTTCTCTTGGTAGGGGGTTTCAACTCAATCCTAGACCCTAGAGAGAAATTAGGTGGTTTCAAAGGTACAACTCTGAAAATGCATGAGTTTAAGGAATGGATACGAGTCATTAATGCAATGGATATTCCATTTGATAATGTATTGTATACTTGGTCAAATAAATGAATCAACTCAGAACTAATCAATGAGAAACTAGATAGATTTCTTTTTATAGGTGATCTAACTAATCTGAAAGCTAATATTAAAACTAGCGTTATTGCATACTCAGGATCTGATCATTTTCCAATTAAGTTAGAACTAATAGAGGAACTAAAACCAAAAAAGAACCCATTTAAATTTGAAAAAATGTGGCTCAAAAATGAAGAGTGCATACTCAAAATTAAGGAATGGTGGTCAGAAAAAAGATTCAAAGGTTCTAAAACCTTCATCCTAAATGTAAAACTGAAATATCTAAAACATAAGCTAATAGAATGGAATAAATCATAGTTTGGAAGCATTTTTGAACAGAAGGAGGAATTGGAAAAGGACATTAAAGAACTAAATGAGGTTATTATCAGAGATGGGATGAATGTGGAAACATATAATAAGGAGAAGACACTTTTAGGGGAGTATGAGGACATATTAACTAAAGAAGAATTATATTGGAAACAGAGATCAAGGGAAGTATGGTTAAAAGAAGGAGACAAGA
>MU226949.1:49947-67802 GCA_018584345.1 Thuja plicata
AATTGATTTAATTAAAAGCACTTAGGACTTTAGGATTAAATCAATTAATCATAGGGGTTTTTAGCTAATAATCATTGAGAAATTAGGAATTAAATGTAATGTCAGATTTATGCAAATTTGGGTTTTCCGCATTTGAAACTTAGTCAATTAAAGTCAATTAGGAGAAGAATTTGCCTAGTACAATAGGACTTCAAAGATAAGAAAATGCACCAAAATTGATTGGATAATTAGGTGCCAATTTTGGGGTGTTACATTTTGCCCCTCTTTGAATTGATGTGCAAGCAGCACATTGATTCAAAGAATAGTCTGAAGTGAAGATTGGAATCAGGGTTAGATTGCCCCAATGTCCACTGAGAGCTGATGAAGATCTAGGACTATCTCCAGAATCAGGGTTAGATTGCCCAATACAAAGGTAAGCCCTCCAAGATCCAGGTTAGATTGCCTAGATAACGGTCTAAAGAGTTTTTGACAGTCATCGTCAGAATGAAGCATAACTTTCAGGAATTAGGGTTAGATTGCCCCAATACCCAAAGATATTTCTAGAATCATCTCCAGAACGAAGCTTAGTCCCCCAATGTCTAGGTTAGATTGCCCAGACACTGGTCAGATTGATATCATTCACAATACTATCCCCAGAATAAGGCTCAACCTTCAGGAGTCAGGGTTAGATTGCCCCAATACCTGTCTCAAAAGACAATCAATTTAGGACTGTCTCCAGAATGAAGCATGATCCTTGAGGATCTGAGTTAGATTGCTCAGATACCTAGCAAGATAGCTGACATGATGAAAATATTCAAGATCATGGAATATCCAATTTTGACCATAAGGTACAAAAAATTGATTATACCCCAAGTGATGAGATGCCCCTAGTGATGGGGACTTTTGATTCAGATCAGACTGATATGAGAATAATGTGAAAATATCAATGATGCAATCATCCTGCCCCCTCGAGAGCAAAATCAAAAGAAGACACATCATGATGATGAGAGAAAGAAATCACAGAAAAAGATAGATCAAGAGAGAGCATAATAGATTTAGAGCGATCGAGAGGTCCTGTTGATTAGGTTTGACCATAGTTGACTAGAATTGACTAGAGTTGACTTTGATGAAAAGATTGCAAAATCTGAGAAAAAGATGACAAGAGATAATCCTGACAAGAAAGCAACATCAGAAAGCTTACTGCACAAGCATCCGATCACGTCGGTCCTAAGATTTTTAAAACATGATTTTGAGCTACTTAGTAGTGTCAGATTTTGATTTCGATCATGAAAATGGATCTAGAACGGTCTGATTAGCCAAAGGTGCAATTTTTGCAAAAAATAGAGCGCTTTAAAAAATTAGGTCAAAGGCTATATAAAGCCTGGAGGGATCATTTTCAAATCATTATTCACCTTTGACTTTAGAGATGGTGAGAGCTCCAGCTAACATTGAGAGCATTCCTGTGCACATGCGTCGATTTGAGCACACCTGACGGCACAACCGACCAGCGAAGTATGACGCACCTGTGAGTATTCATAACTGGATCTTGTATTTCTACAAAAAAATTATCGTTCTTTACCGTTAGTGAGATTTTTTTAGCATTTAAACCATGTTTCGCCAAATGTTGCGTGAGGAAACAGTTTCCTCGCACCGGGCCTGATCGCCCTTCATGCGAGAAAACTATTTCCTGGCGCGGGTTGGGGATTTCGCGCGCGGGCCCCTCACCAGCGCTGGCACGAAGATCGTGTGTGTGCCATGCAAGATTCCTAGAATCTCACGCGAAGACACATCTTGCTTCGCGTGAGCTAGAAAGCTTGCACGGAACTAGAGTTTCCTCGCGTGAGAAAAGAGTTTTCTCGCATGGGAAATTGGTAAAAACAAAAAAAAATTATATTTCCTTGCATTGCAAATTCAACCAGTTGAACTGTATGTCGAGTAGTTCCATAGCTACATTTGTTGTCTTTTTCTTTGAAAATCATGATTGTTGAGGTACTAATCTAATTTTGTCCTTTTGTGTTGCAGGTTGATCTCCTAGACATTGGTTTCAGCTCCCATCATCCTATCATGGGTGAGTTACTGCAGAGATTATCAAATGCCGACGGGGCCCATATTGATGGGTTAGGATTGACATATCTGCATGATGTACCTGATATCCGGGTAAATCATGGATTACTTGGGGCCCTGGTTGAGCATTTCCATTCGGAGATGAATACTTTTCATCTGCCACAAGGAGAGATGACAGTGACTCCAGAGGATGTATACCGGATATTGAGAGTGTCATTCCATGGAGCTCACGTGGAGTATTGCACACAGTCGAGAGATGGTACGCAGGCTTTGAGAGCCATTTTTCAGGATCAGTTGGTGGTAGGCCGTGCTATCTCCTGGGAGGAGCTGATACGTACATATGGCCAAGATTACCCCTTGGTAGTTGTTCTTGCATTATTTTTGAGCTGTCATCTGGTACCAAATCATGCTCAGCATGGTTTGGAGTGTGGCTGGGGCGTTATGCTCCAGAAGATGCTAGATGTGCCAATAGTTACGTATGGATGGGGCGAGTGCATACTCGCATAGATGTATCACAAGATGCACGAGGTCATGTATCGGGGTACTCGCACGATGGCAGTAGGAGTAGTTGTGTTGCGGATCTGGGCCTAGGAGCACCTTCCCATATGTAGGCCAATTTTTCATGATATGCGGTAGCCATTAGAGCCGTATATTTACAGATACGCTGGTCTGATGACCCAGCCCACACTGGGTAAGACTAAGCAGTGGCACGCACAGATTGATGATATGGTTGCAGTGATATGGCAACCATGGGTAGCTACCAAGGTCTGGGATGATGTTCATCATGAGCTATCATACATGTTATGTTCACATCCTCTAATAGGGCATACCATCATAGTGATCAAGCACTTCCTACTTATGTGTGCGTTGCGCCAGTTTGGGAGGCCTCAGGATGTATCACTTGAGTATTGCACGTATGACCGATTGGTCGATAAGATGAAGAAGGGTTGGCAGAGGCAGCTTGACAGGGGGCGTAGCATGATAGACACTCAGGTACCACCATCCTGATGGGATTACATGGCAGCAGTGAAAAATGCAGGTGTGACACCTGCATACAGAGATTGGCTATTAGCACATCTATTTCCTAGGTTCACATCTCCAGTAGGCCAGATTCCTCCAGTGGTGCCACCACCACCATAGCAGCAGGCACAGTAGGTTCCTCCTCCGGGACAGTAGCCTCAGGGTTAGCAGCCACAGCAGCCACCATTACAGCAGCAGGATAGAGTGGTACATCCATGTACACATAAGATTGTTATCCCTATGAGGCCTATGTGATCAGATACAGGTGTTGGGCCTAGTGGTAGCCAGGATAGAGCTACAGAGCAGGGTGATGATACTATCATGGCCGATGTAGTTTTGACTGACGCTCCAGCTAGTAGAAAGGTGACTCAGCTACAGGAGGCTCTCCGTAGAGCAAGAGAGAGAGTGTGAAAGACATAGAGGGAGTGTGGTGACCTTCATACATAGGTGGTCATCAGAGATACCCAGATATCAGAGCGGGACCAGGAGGTCTGAGAGTTGCGAGAGGCACGGGCCAGAGTATAGTTGGATATTAGATATGAGGCTGCATAGGTGGCCTACTATTATGTTGTGTATACTCTTGCATTTCCTGAGGTAGCAAATCAAATTTTACCTTTTTCAAAGTATGCTGGCGCTCGGGTTGTTCCACAGGGACCACCTCCAGCAGGACCACCTCCACAGGGTCCACCTCCATAGCAGTAGGGGATGCCCCCACCTCCACCTCCTCCAGGTGGTTAGGTTATGATGTATATTGTACCACCATTTTGACCTATTGTGCTCAAGTAGCACCCTTATATATTCAGATCAATCGATATATATATATATGAGCTCAATTTTTTTGGCATCATTGTACATGTGTATATATTGCTTTAAATGTGTATGAGATGATTTCATATATGATTTAGATGTATGGATTAGAAATGTATGTGATGAATGAATATGAAAATGTACGTGTTTTTATTGATGTATGAAAATGCTATGATAGACGTTAGATGGATAAATGTTATGTATGATTTGAGTTATGCTTATAATGGATGCACATGTGTTATGGATATGTATGCAAATGAATTTATGGAAATGCACTTCTTGAAAATGAATGAAATGTAATGAATTCAATGGTACTAATCATCTCATGCAGGGCATTCACAATATACAATAGATACTAGCCAAAGAAGGACGCGCACTAAGATCGAGAACGAGGACTGGACACTCAAGCAATCAAGAAGAACCATGATGAAAGATGAGGATCTTGAAGAATGAGAAGATAATGAAGAGAGCATCAAACTACCACGATGAAAGCCTAAAATGCAAATGCAAGCCTACGCTAAATGCAAATGCAAGCCTAAGCTAAATGCAATCCTAGGACTTTGGTTGTTGGACTCATCGTATTAATCATCATTGGGTGCTTTTGGATCATCAGAGTCAATACAATCCTTACTGGTGCTGCTGTGACCATAAGAATATGAATATGACTTTCATCAGATAAAATATAGGAAATGAACATAAGCATTGAGGCACAAAAGCCAAGGTGACCTGAACATTGTTTTCGATTTGATATAGTAAAAGTTCACAAGTAAACAAACAAAGCAATACCAGTTAAGGAGATAGTTTCGACCTCCCCTTGGCATACAAATAAACAAGATCAAGGGATGTGAGGCTTTTCTACCTTAATGCAAAAGCTCTTATCACATACACCCTATTTATATGACGTTGCCGGATCATCGAAACCACACCAACAAGCAGTAGACAAAGAAAATATCAATGAAATTCATAAGAACAGACAACATAATACGAAAGAGTCAATCATATCTCAGCATGTTTCAAGGTTTACGAATGTGTCTATGTTTGGGGTGTTGACAAACATCATTTGTACTTGTGAGTGCAATGTGTTTTACTGCTATCGAGAGATGTTTACGTCGCAAGATATCCGAAGTGTGTTGAAAAAACACATGATGTGTCCAAAGAGAGTGTTGAAAAATACTGTTTGATTAAGGTGTTGAGAAACACCAGTTTGTGCTAGTAGAGAGTTGTCCTTTGACAAGATTACTGACTCAAGTGTAAACTAAAGAGCGATCGAAATGGGGAGCCATGCCCCCAAGTAACGAATGGATCGAAGCCAAGCAAAATGGATAGCAAAACAATGCGAGAAATCTCATCAATGTAGTGGCAGTAGGCAGACTCAGTGAGGACCACTGGTGACTGTCGCAAGAGATTCTCAAGCATAATGAGATTGAAGCATCAGCAAGCAGACGCAGTGAGGACCACTGGTGACTAATGCAAAGAGAGTCTCAAGAATAGATGAAGCGCTACGAGGCATCGGTAGGAAGACGCAGTGAGATCCACTGGTGACCGATGCAAGAGGAGAAAGACTCCAAAAAGATAAGACAATGCCCCCTAGACCAGGAACATGCCCCTGAGTATGACCAGTTTCAATCCATGTGAGGTCGAGAAAAATCTTGAAGATGGCTGAGAGCGCATGCATGAACAAACAAACTAAAGCAGGAAAGCACACTAAAGTGGGAAAGCAAGCTAAAGCGGGAAAGCAGAAGAGCAAATTGCAAGAAAGCCAAGAGATGCCGCGACATATAGAGCATTGCGAAACAAGAGGCGCCTATTTACTAGGTTTTCACCATCTTGGCAGAAATTCTATTTTTTCTACCATGACGCATGTTTACCAGGTTTTCATCAATGGCACATTTTTCTCTTTTTTTGATTTTTCAATTTTTCAATTTTTTGTTTTTCTTTTTTTTTATTTTTTTGTATTTTTTGAATTTTTTCATTTTTTTTGATATTATCAAGGCACCTGTTTACCAGGTTTTCACCAGGATAATGGAGTACCGTACGGTGCAGGATCTTGAGAATTGTTTTGTTAGAAGCTTTAGCTTGCCCATTACCCTGGGGGTAATAAATAGAAGACCAATGTTGGATAATCTTGAACTTAGCACATAAATTTGTCAAATATTTATTCTTGAACTATCCCCCATTGTAAGTGATAATAGAGGAAGGTACACCATATCTACAAATAATGTAGTTTAAGATAAACAGAGCTACGAATTTTCCATCAGCTACACTGAGAGGCACTGCCTCAACCCATTTAGTAAAATAATCCATAGCAGTGATGATGTACTTCTGTCCTCTTGAGGAAGACGGATATATCTAACCTACTAAGTCAAAAGCCCATTGTTGAAATGGCCAAAAGGTGATAAAAGGAATGAGTTCCTTAGCTGGAGCATGAATCAAATTTCCATGGAGTTGACATTGCTTACAAGATTTGGCAAACTGCGTGGCTTCCTTCTCCATATCAGGCCAATAATAACCAGCTCTAATAAGCTTACGAGCCAGTATTAGGATGTTTGAGTGAGAACCACAAATGCCTTCATGTACCTCTTCTAATGTGCATTTAGACTCATCAAGTTCTAGACACCTAAGGAGGGTACCATCTAGACCCTGTTTATACAAGTCGTTTGCTATGATGACATACCCTGAAGCACTGCAGATTAGATGGCATTTTTCATTTCTAGTATATGTGTTAGGAATAGTTTGGTTATGGAGATAGGAGTATATGTGGTGGTAATAATACGAATCATGTCCAATTACTGAACAGACCATCTGGGAGTCAGGAGAGTCATAGGAAGGGTAGCATAATGTCTCCAATAGGAACTCATGTCTGAAATCATTCTCTGGCATTTGCAACATAGAGGCCAAAGTAGCCATAGCATTGGCTGCTTTATTATCCACCCGGGGAATTTGCTAAAAAGTGACATGTGCAAAATAATTCTTAAGGCTATCAACCATCCTTTTATAGGGTACCAACTTTTCATCTTTGGTTTGATAAGTATTGTTGACCTGATTAATAACTAGTTGTGAGTCTCCAAAGACTTTTAATTCATCCACTCGCCATTCAATAGATATCTTGAGTCCATTGATCAGAGCTTCATACTTAGCGGTGTTATTGGTACAAGGGAACATCATTTTATATGCCTTTGGTAAGGAATATCGCTACGGTGTGATAAACAAAATCCCAGCTCCTGACCCCTATTGGGTGAATGAACCATCAAAGAACATTGTCCATGTTTGATGCGTGAGAATCATAATGGACTCATCCAAGAATTCCATCTTTAATGGTTGGTGATCTGTAAGAGGTGCTTCAGCCAATTGATCCATGATCGCTTGTCCTTTAATAGCTTTTCTCTCAACATATACAATATCAAACTCACTAAGAAGCATGACCCATTTAGCTAGTCTACTTGTGAGGGTAGCTTTACTGAGTAAGTATTTCAATGGATTGATCTTTGCAATCAACCTCATAGTGTGAGCCAACATGTAGTTTCGTAGCTTCTGGGAAGAAAACACCACTGCTAAACAAGCCTTCTCAATTACTGAGTAATTCATTTCGTAAGAGACCAATGTTCTGCTGATGTAGTAAATGGCTCTTTCTTTATGATTTAGATCTTCTTGGGCCAAGAGAGCACCCAAGGATGTTTCTGTCACTGAGATATATAGGATCAAAGGCTTCCCCTGAATGGGAGGCATCAGTTTGGGTGGATTAGCTAGATACTGTTTAATTTGTTGAAACCCTTGTTCACACTCTTTGTTCTAGTCATAAGTCACACCTTTATGCAGGGTTTTGGTGAAAGGTTGTTACTTGTCAGCTAATTGTGAGATAAATCACCTGATAGATTGAAGTCGACCTTGAAGACCCCTGACTTGTCTGATATTATGGGGTGGTGGAATTTCCATTATAGCTTGTACCTTTTTCGGATCCACCTCAATTCCTTTTGCCGAAATAATGTAGCCAATTAATTTTCCATAAGTAACCCCAAATGCACATTTCTTAGGGTTTAGGCGCAACTAGAATTTCTCCATACAATCTAGTATAGGACCTAGATTGGTGAGATGTGTTTTTCTATCCATACTATGTTATGCCCTGCATCCCTGTCCCTACATTTTTTGTGCAAAATTTTGGGTCCCCCTTTTTGCTTTTGTTTTCTCTCATGCGGCTTTGCCTTGTCTTCCTTTCCCTTTTGTTTTCTTTCTCCGGGGTTTTCTTCCCCGGTGTGTTGTTTTGTTGTTTGGTTTTCATCTCTGGGACTCTGGTCCCGGAGGTTGTTTTTGGTGGGAACCAGATTCTGGACTCTGGGATTCTTCGCCATGATGTCCTCAAGGATATCATCACAGGGATCCCCAGGCCCGGAGTCCGGAGGCTTTGCTTGTCCAGAGATTGCCGGAAGGAGGAGGATTACTTTTTACCGCGGGTATAAATAAGGTCTATCTGTCACTTTCACACTTACCATGATTAAAACCTTCAAGCACTTAGAGCGAATTAAAAAGCAATTTCGAAGCGATTAACAGAGCATTTGCAGAGAGTTTGTGGTAATCAGTGCTTAACATTTTCAGTCATTCTCAGGAAAATATGAGTGCTTCGTGGTGGTGACTTGACCACTAAAATGACTCAAGCTGTTGCAGAGCTCCTATAGTAAATCCCTCCTTTCCTCCACCTTCTACCTTCTCAGGTTGGTGTTTCCGCTTTTCTGCCTCTGTCTTCCTTCCGCTCTCTGGTTTCCTTCCATTTTTATTTGTTTCGTTTTGTTTCCTTTTGTTGGTTTCGTCTGGTTTGTTTTGTTTCTGGTTCTGCCGCCCGTTGGTGGGTCGGCTCTGCCTGAGGGCTATCCACCCTCTGTGCAGAAGTTGTCTTTCTGTAAATAGTGTAAATAGTGGCTTGTTTGTAAAATAATGTAAATGGTTGTATATGCGTGTGTTTCAACCTTTTCTGGTTTTCCTGCGAGCTTAGTCTTGCATTGTATATTCATGTATATATGTGTATAACTATAAGTAACCCCTATGTATCTCCTCATTTCTTTTTATATATCCCTCGACTCTATGTATATCCTTCCAGGTGGCTTGACAAGCCAGTCGAGTCACCTCTACTTTTGGTTTTCCGCCTTCAAACTTGCTTCAGGGCAGAAAACCACCTGTTTGAAACTTGGCTCTCGGCCAATTTCAAATAGGCATTTTTCTCTCTCCTCCATGAATTCTATCAGAACCTCATTTATGTCCCATGTGCACAATTAATTCTAGCCAAGTGGCTTTCCCTTTTCATGCTTTCGGATAGTTGGCTCCGCCGTCATCGCCATCACATCCAATTAATGCCAACGTACGTGGCGCCCACATGGGCTCGGCAACTTGCCTTTTTATACATCCTTGCTAACTGTCATTTCTCCGGACCTCAGGTCTCTTACCACCATCCATCCTGTGTCCTTACCAAGTGTGATAAAATCCCCAGACTCAGATGTCTAATAAAATCCTAAGTTTACGATCTATTTTTCTTTTCGGTTACCTTTGCATGATACTAACTTTTCAGGAAAAGCAAGCGTCGCGGTGGTAAGATCTCTGGACCCCGGACTGACTATTTTTTAAACATGTTCTGACGGTCGTCTTCTCTTGCAGGTTCCTAGACTTCATCTTATAAACATGTTTGAAGCGTCCGCGTCATCCCCGCCCGGAAGTCCAAAACTACCAACCGCAACGGAGACCAGGGCAGCAACAAAGTCAAAGATGGAGAAAGCTCTGGAAAAGATTCCCCTCACTATGAAATTTGTACAAGATAACGCCATCGTGGGCTCAAAGATTGAGTCCAAGGTGAAATTGATGACCGACACCAATGTTGGGACATGGGCAGAAATGCAGGCCTTGGTAAAGGTAATGCACATCCAGCGACAGGCTGGAGACCAGTTAGCGATCAATGTCAGAGGTTCCAGAATCCTCCGAGCAGCTTGCTTCCCATGCTTCGTGCAATCCCCAGAGCTTATCTTAACACTGGCTGCCAACTACAACTCTTTTGTCTGGGCTGTTATGCTCGCGAATGCAGAACACATAGGATATCCCACTCCACTGGTGTCCCTCGACCCAGTCACATTTCAAGCAAGCCTAGGTATCCCACAATTTGATAGGGTCGCAGTGGTTACAAGGACTGATGCCTTGAAGCATTTTACACAACTAGAGGATGTTGCTCGGGTATACATGAATACCCATTGGCTCAAGGCCCCGAAGAGGAACCCAAAAAGAATGAAGATAGAAATCCCCTGCTCTGAATTCAAAGAGAGCATCCAGATGGGGATAATAGCATTGGCCTGGGTATTTGGGAAACCCTCCACCCAGGAGTTTTCCAAATGGATGTATTATTTCCTCCTCGACATCTCTACCAAGGGAGAATTCTTCGACTGGGCGACAATAATCTCCAACCATGTCGACTCCCAATTCCATCAGTTGAACCGGAAGAAGAAGTTCTTTATGTCTTCTTATGTTTTCTAGGCCCTAGCGTAGCAGAGGCCCCATTCCAACAGCCTACTTATAGACGGTGTGCTCGGGATTGGCCTGGGAAAAAAAGCACCGTGGGACCATTTCCCACAGATCCAATGGGAGGCCAGCTTCCCCATTTTCTGCCAGGTAAATGACGCGTTCGTTTACTACCATCTGCTCACACCCACCTGGGATGTCAGATACCACCTGTCTACTAAGGTGATGAAGTTAGTCCGCTGCTACGGACCTTATTATATTCAATTCCAACAACATTCATATATTAGGGTCGCCAGCTTCTCCGGGAAACCCTACTTGTTGCTTAGGTATTGTGGAGACAAGATCGTGCTGCTGGAATATTGCTAGCAAATAATAGAATTGCATGCTTTCTTGGCCCTCAAGAAGGTCCCCAACGTCTCGTTCCCAATCTCCTGTGGGAATTACACCTACAGTCTGGCTGCCGCAAAGGAGGCAGACAATGAACTGAAAGGCTATAACTTGCAGGAATTCTATCTGGCGCGGAAGAACTTTGATCTGCATGGGAAAGTAGCAATGGCACTACCCCGGGCTTCAGAGCCCCATCGCATACACATGGAGGACTTCTGGGAAGATTTCCAAGATGATGTGGAGGTGAGGAGTAGGCATTATGTCAGAATGACAGCCGGAATGATGTAGAAGCTGAGGCTCCAGAAATTTCCAACTGACTTCTCAGACACCGCCCCCACTGAAGACCCCCAGTATAAAGAAAGGGGGATCGATAAAAGAGCCCTTCCACCAGTGAATTGGGAAGCCTAGGAAGAGCCCACAATTGAAAAATTCACCTGGGAAGTAGTAGAGCAAAGCCACGCCTACTTCAAAAAGGTGCGCCCCGAGAGTACTCGCCGGACAGCCCAGCTGGCACCAAAGATAATTCCACCGGTATCAAGATTGACCCTGGGGGTCGGGACTTCTTTTTAGGGTGTAGACAAAGGAAAGAGAATAGCTACAACCCCTTCCACGCAAGAATTCCGCATAAACAAGCAAATAAAACAATCGGTGGCAGCCTCCCAACAAATGAGGGAGAAGTTAATAATGAAGCTGGCCACCCCACCACTAATGGCTGGGCCACTTCGTCCTCCTTCCTCCCCGTCGGTGGCAGTCTTAATGGTCAAGGAAACAGGGGTGGATCCGCTGGAAGCCATAGCAATAAGAGATGCAGGGCCGCCTCTGGTCACCCAAAGGAAGAGGAAACATATCAAATAGCCCAAGGTAGAACCAACACCAGTGGTGTCCTAGCCCCAAGAAGTGGAGATTCTTTCTTCCAGTTCCCCAGAGCTGGAGAAAGAAATAGAGTATGCAGAGATTCTGGCCAGTCCCCCTCCAGAGGAAGAATTTGATGTGTTTGCGGCCGATGAGTTCAGGAATTTGCAGGGGCATGATGCACAAGTAGAAACAGAGGTCCTGAGGATAGAAAAGGGGACTCCTAAACAAAAAGTTGCAGAACACCAGGAAAAGGAGACAGAGGAGCCAAGGCCGGAGATTATCTTCGGGGCTCAAGAAATACAAGGTCTGGGAGTGGACCAACTAAAGCAAGGCAGAAAAATGGCATCCGCTGGGGGAATCGAACCTTCAGGAATAACTGTAACCCCAACTGCCATGATCCAAGTGCCACTCCTAGGAGAAACCTTCGGGCAGGTTATCACAGTGGCCCAAACTCTGAATCTCGACCCGATACCTCCCCTACTACCAACTAAGGAAGAGGCCCTGGCAGAAGATGAATGAGAAGAAGGAGATCAGCTCAAAGAAGAAATCCCCAAGGAATCCTACCAAGGTCCAGACCCATCAATAGACATACAGGACAAGGCTGAGGAGATGGAGATCGAAGAAAATGTTGCTGCAGAAAAAGATAAGGAAGAGAGGACGAATGAAGTCCATGCCACAGAGGAATCATAGCCACAAAATACTGGGGAAGAATCAAGGGAACAAATTCTGGCAGGATGGCCACCCCTCCCTTCTCAGTGGCTGGTAGAGAGTAGGAAAAGAAAGGCTCAGTCTGCCCCTGTGATTCCTCTCTCCTTAGCAGAAATGATGGCCCAAGCCCAGGCTCCACCAAAGGCCAAGAAAGCCCAGACAGTTCACACTCTTTAAACTAGGCTGGGTGGAGAAACAGTTGCCGTTGTGGCAACACCTCCCCTGGGCGCCGATGAAGCAACCGCAGATCCCGCAGATTACAACATTGCAGAGGTGTCCCTAGACAAAAGGGGAAAGCAAGGAGAGGTAGATTTTTTGAAGGAAGCAGCAAGGGCAGTAGAGGCCCGAGATGAAAAAGAGGCCCAGAGGCTCAAGACCGAAAAAGAGAAGAATGCAAACCTTATGGGGTTGCTTACTAAGCTAGCCCGACCCGTTAATACCGCTCCTCCGGAGACCTCTACCTCAGAAGAATTACCGCAGAGTGACATAGACTCCCTGTGAGTAATGAAAAAGAAGGCCTAGGCAGTAGACGAATGGGTCACCCTACAGATAGGAAACACCCAGCGTTTCCTTGCGTCCACTCTCCCAGACTTATACATGTCCCAACAAGTTATTCACCAGGCAGAAACACTCATTGAACAGTGGGAGAGTGACGTTGAAAACTACCAAGCATGGAAGGTGGAGCTTGAAGAGCTCCTCACCTTGGGAGAAGACATAATTTATGAATCTAGAATTCTGGGTGAAGAATCATTTGATTTCGTAAGAACTCAGCACTCCAGACTGGACCTCACATTGGAGGTAACCAAGCAACTGGTAGAGTCCTTGCAAGAAAAGGTAAACATAGTAAAATATTCTTCTAATTTATACAAGTCTTATGTAATAAAGGTTTCCAGGGCAGACCCCCTTAGCACAGATACATATACCCCCGAGGATTTAGTTTTGGGGAGTTTTGATGAGATAATGAAATCCCAGTATCAATCCCTAGAGGGGATGGATGGGGCCCGGATGGAAAAATTAACCGACATGGTACTTAAGGGTCATGATGCGGCAAGGAGGGCAGATGAATTCAAAGAGAATGTTCTGTACCTGGGGGAATAGGTCAAAGTATCCAGACACAGAAGGGCTAGCCTGAAAGATGTAGATGAAGATGACATTTCTCGCCTCCTCCAGGCCTTCAACGACAATAAGCAACCTTGAGCTTTCTCCGGAGGTCAGGGAGAACTCAAGTGTTGGTCATCTTTATTCTTTGGGGACGTAAGTTTCTGAATCCCAGAATCCCAGATCCAAAATTTTGTATTCTTTAAAGTAACCCATGTCCCGGCCCCCAGGGCCGACCGGTCACTTTCAGAGGTGATTAATAAAGACTGTCAAAGGGTAGTTGGCCCCATCAACGGGCGTTGACTCGGTAGTTGGTTTTCTGACAGGGTGGTCTTCTCGAGGCACCACTCAGAGGTACACCTGGCATATTGGGGATAGGGTGCCGCATTTCCCATTTATGAGGCATGTAGCCTCGGTCCTTGGGGGACCTACTTTCTTCTTTCTCCTCTCTGGCTCTTTTCTCGAGACCGATTCTTCTGATGTATATTTTTATCTTATTCTTCTGACATGGCAGACCTATTCTATCTACAGGTCTTTTGTAGGGTGGCGCAGGCAGTATCGGCCCCCGGATATTGTATTTTATTAGAGCATGATGTAAGTAGGGTTAGGGTTAGAAAAGAGTTGTATAAATAGTTGAACCGGCCCATTTCCAAGGGTCAGCGAAATTGATGGTTTTTTTGTCCATAGCAATAGCAAAGTGATTCCTCTTTTTTTAAGTTGCAGGGCTCAATGCTCCATTTTTCTGTCTTCAATAGTTAAATGCTCTCTTGGAGCCACCATTGTACCACACACCAGTGCTTGCTGGAAGGAATATTAATAAAGAAGGAAGAGTTTTCGGCAATGATGTTGTTGGCATTCCTACTTCTGAGTTAATGGTATTTCATGTTTTAATGTTCTTTATGGTCTTTTGCTCTAATATTTCAAAATAGATTAACGACCTCTTTACTCCCACTACTGATAAAATGCTAGCTGTTGGTTATGTATTTCTTCGGTATTTAGTGTAGTCTATCAGAGTATTATTGATGTTCCGGATATTTCAGCATGACTATAGTTAGATGAAATGCTTCTAACCCTGCAGGATCTTTTTTTCTTTATTTGCTAAGTGTAGAATGCTAGGGGAAACCCTAATATATTGAACCTCCGGAAGTGGTGAGTTGAAGAAACCAGCTATCCCCCTCGAAAATAGTCACTTCTCCCAATTGAGCCCTGCACCGTCGTGACCCGACACCTAGGTGCTTGAAGGCCCAGGGAATTTATTCTCCTGAACAACCTTTACAGGCGCAGTTGGCCAGTTTCCCCAGAACCCGGTGACAACTTATGATTGTTGGCAGACCCGGTCAGCAAAACCCCATCAACATACTCTTGGTAAGTGTATCATCCATGTAGTCCTCCATTGTCCTATGCATCATGTCATGAAATATTGTAGTAACAGATCTTTGATAAGTAGCCCCAGCATTCTTTAAACCAAAGGGCATAACATTCCAACAAAATGTACCCCATGCACAAGTAAAAGCTATTTTCTCTTTGTCTTCTGGCGCAATTTTGATCTGATTATAGCCAGAAAAGCCATCCATTAAGGAATACATCTCATATCCCGCTGTCATATCCACGATCATGTCAATATTGGGGAGTGGAAAATCATCTTTCGGGCATGCCAAATTTAAATCTCTAAAGTTTGTGCATACCCTAATAGATTTGTCATGTTTGGTTATTGGGACTATATTAAAAATCCATTCTGCATAACCAATCACTCGGATGAACCCATCTTTCAGAAGTTTTTCCAATTCTACCTTGATCAATAAAGCTAAATGCGGATGCATCTTTCTAAGTTTTTGTTTGACAGGTTTCACACTTGGTGATATTGATAAGTGATGCATAATGAGATCAGGGTCTACACCCGGCATGTCAGAATATGTCCATGCAAAATTTATCTTTTTTTCTTGGAAAAACCCTGTAAATTCCTTAAGTTCCTTTGAAGATAATGACTTGGCCACATGAATGATATGTGTATGTTCTTCCGTTCCCAGATTTATTGGATGAGTAGGTTCAATTAACACTGATGAGCGTTCCTAAAAGTGACTCAGAAGTGCATCAAGTACCTCACCCTCAGGTGCCTCAAAGAGGTTTTCACCTTTGGGTACATCTTTTCTTTTTACTTTTTTTGGCTCTGATACTACCACAACGTGGTTTTCACCATCAGAGCACTTATTCTTTCTTCTTTTAAGTTTCTAACTATGGTACTTGATATCAGCCTCGGTCATGTTGACACTTTCTTCACTAGTGGAGGACATTACGAGCTCAACAGCATGAAGGTAGTAGGCTAAGGTGTAATCATTCTAGAATTTAAGGACTTCACTAGATGAAGAAGAGGAACTCTAGTCTATTAATTTAGGGTGTTGGAGGGAGAGGAATGTGATAGGTTCAAGTGCGTCCACAGTGTAGTCATCATCGAAAGCGTTAACTAGCAAGAGGGGATCTAGACTGATCTCATCCAAAGGTGTGTTTGGATCCTTTTGATCTCTAATGACCGAAGTAGAAGACATTTCAACAAATATAGACTCGGACTCATTAGGCTTTTAACTAGACTCCTCACTCACGTCGAGAGGTCTTTCGCAAGATCCTGCTGACAAACTATCAAACTCATACTCATGAGAGTCTGTTTCTAAACTCTGACTTGGGTGCTTGCACTATGAAGGTTTTTGAGTTCTTGTAATATGAGTCTATTCTTGTGTCCACCATTCTCGAATGCCTGGTGGTATGTACCTTTCTCCTTTGAAGTTAGGGTCTTGTAAGTCTTTCCATTTCTCATAAGTGAGCGTCTCACATTGAGTAGTTTGATTAGAATCACTGTCTGTTTCTGCAGTATAGGTACGTGGAACAAATTTATCTAGCTCAGCAAAGAATGCTACTAGGTCTGGAGGGATGGGATAAGGAAAACAATCCTCATCTAAGCTATCTTGTATAGTGTCAGCTATAGTTGTACTTTCAGGTTCTGGTGTAGGCTCTACTTTTGGCACAAATTTATTGATTCCTAGATGAAACGAAACCTTTTTGAAACCTAACCCAGTGGTATCTTTTGTCTTTTGACCTATATCTTGAATAGGTTCCACTAACCCATTACCATTCACACCTAGAGAGCAACTTCCTTTGTACCCAAAATGTTTCATAATCTTAAGACCCTCGTTGTTAGGATTTAATTCATGAGCCAGGGCAATTTGTTCAGCTCTGTTCTTTCCTTTACAAAGCCAAGCTTTGATAGCTCTGTCCTTGTCTTCATCTTCCAATGGTGTATTAGCCCTTACAAATGTACCCTCATAAACTACCTCAAGGGTAATGGAAGGTTTATTGTGTTCAGAAGGTCTCCCATAAGACCTAGGAGACAGGGGAAGAGCAGCTAATGACAACACGAGCTCCATTTGATATCCCCCCATGCCCATATCTATGATTTTCAGTGTCTGTTCCATGTCTTTGAGCTTGGCATCACAGAGTTTTGTGTATTCCCTCTTAGTCAGAACAAGACTGACGGTTAATTGAGTGAGAGCATTACAAGAAGATCCCATGCTAGTGAGAACAGTCACCTCTGTGCCTTGAAAATAAAACTTGATACATTGATGGTATGTAGAAGGAACCGCTTGCATCTTGTGAATCCATGGTCTTCCTAGTAAAATATTATACGCAAGAGGAAGGTCTAACACTTGACATATGATGTTTCTTTCAACTGGGCCAACCTGAATGGGTAGTACAAATAGACCTTTAGATGTTCTCTCTTCCTCATCATAAGCTTTTATGGTAATTCTCTTGCGGGAATCTATGCGATCCTCGCCATAACCTAGTTGAGCAAGAAAATGAGCAGAGCAAATGTTAAGACCAGCACCATTATCAATGAGCACGCGGCAAACTAACTATTTACCTATCATGACTTCTATGTGTAGAGGAGCATTGAGCGGGTGACTAATTGAGTGATCATCTTCTTCAGAGAAGGATAAGTAATGCGGCGAGGTTAAATGATCCACCATGGATTGAAACTGATCCAAGTTGATATCTTTGGGGACATTATCTTCGGTGAGAGCTTTGTCCAAAATCTGCCTATGAGCAGGCGAGATTTTTAATAGCTCAAAAATAGTTATCTGAGCATTGGTCTTTTGAAGATGGTCAAGGATGCTATAACTAGCAATAGGAGGCATAGGGACCACCTTTGCGGTCTTGTTGGTGGAACCAACAACAGTCTTGTTCGCAATTTGTTTTGGCACGGATGTAGTAGTAGGAGGGTTAGGACCCTTGATAGTGATTCTAGCGTTAGACTGAGTAAAAATATTTGCAGAATCCCAGGATGTTTCAGATTGAGAGTCAGGGCCTCTTATGACAAATGGGGTTCTGGGTTTAAAAACATTCCCACTTCCCTTGCCGGTAAACATATTGCAATATTCCACTCCTATTGGTTCAATCAT
>MU226949.1:189477-204237 GCA_018584345.1 Thuja plicata
AATTTGCAGATTTCATGAGTTTCTACATTTTATCATTTTAGGAATTTTGGTATTTTGATTTTGGAATCAGGTATGAACATTCATCAAAGCATAACAAAATTAGTTTTTCTTACTATCATTATCATCAGGAATGCTCTGACATATATGCAAATATGTAAACACAATGAAGCACTAGAGTGTTTGACATATTTTCACAAAAGAGCAAGCATCAAGTGTATAAGTTTTCTTTATTTTTGTCCTAGCTATTAATCCTGCTTACTATATCATTTGGAAGAATTTGGATTTACACCTGCCAATTGCATTTGATTGAAAGTTACTAAAGTGTTGTCAACAAATCTAATTTCCACATACACTACAATCATTATAGTCGATGACGCCACATTTCATTGATGTGTTTTGTTAAACAGTTGACATGCCTCTGTTTGCTTCCACATTTTGCATACTTTAATTTCAACCAGGGCACTTGCAACTACAACATTTGACAAAAAAATCCCTTTCCATTATGCTTTGACGGATGTATGTACCCTATTCCAAAGCTCCCATTTTGGCACACGTTAGAAGTATGCTAGTAGAGGTTGTGAAATTTCTCTCTACACCTTCTGATTGCATTTTCTTGAAAGTTTATGAAGTTTTTCAACAAATCCATTTTGTATATATTCTGCAACCATAGCATTCCATTAGACATCATTTTTGTGAGGCAAGTATGTGCAGGATCATGGTATACCAAGCTATGGCCTTAAGTGACAATGAAAAATAAGAAAATCAGGGTTTGTCAACTTGACGTAAAAAGTTGAACATCTTATCAACCTTATGTGAAAAATTTGTAAGAACATAATCTATAGGAAATTGAATTTAGTTTCTAAACTACTAGTCCTTGTCTGAAAATTTTTTTTAATCTAATTGTTCAATATTTTAGATTTCAATGCAGTAGTATGAAAATTTCAGTAAAAAGATAAAAAGTACGTGTATGTTTGACCACCTAAATCATAATCAAATGATGATATATTTTCACAAGATTCTAGATATAAGTAGTAGACTCATGCCCGGATGTGATGCATATTTTTTGTGCAATTTTTTACCAAATAATAATTAATTATGAATTTTCTACTACAACTTATTCAAAATAAAAAAACTCTTGTGTCTGACCACCTTAACTAATTCTAAACTTTACAAAATTGCAAACTTTTTGTTTCTTATAGTAGGCAAAGCATAGAATGTGACGCATGTTTCAGATTTCAAAAGGTTAAACCGTTTGAAAGTTATAGTTGTTTTTAATTAGTCTGTCAATTAGGACTTTAGAGATAACTCAATAAGAAAATAAGTAATAATTACTTACTCAACTCAAAATTTGACAACAATTATATTAATGGAACGCTGATAATGTCTTTAAGAAACCCTTTTTGTTTCATCAATTTTGGCTAAGAAAAGGTCGTCAGCTACATGGTCGAAGTCTGGAGATCAGAGGAAATATGGTGAACACGTTGTTTGGGTTGACCATCCACGTTTGGCATTGCAAAGCCAAAACCCAAAGCAAATACAAAGCCTAATGGTATATCCAATAATATCAGATATTCGATAATATCGAATATCCGATAATATCGAATATCCGATAACATTAGATATCCAATAAGTCCCGCCCAAATTCAACATTTCAATTTCAACGCTCTTTTCAATTTTATGATTTTAGGTTTTTTTCAATTTTATGATCTTATATTTTTAGGTTATATATTATAAATTTCATTTTTTAAAATATTAATATTAGATGGTAATAGCATTAGTATTATATAATTATTTTAATATTAGTATTGTATTATATAAATTAGTATTATATTATTATTTATTTATTTATTGTATAATAATATAATATTAGTATTAATTAATTATTAATATTTATATAATAAAAATAATACCTAGGAGAGAGAGAGAGAGAGAGAGAGAGAGGGGCCTACAAGCACGTAGCTCGGTTCTGGGAGATTCCACTCGAATTCCATTTGGCAACCCGATCTCGGTTGGTGCAAAAAGTTGCATTGTTACTCAGTTGAAAGTTGACCAATTATTTATATTTGACAGAGAGCCTCAAAGAGATTTTCTCTCGTAGAATGTAATGATTTCAATGTTTTTTATGCTCGAGCCAAGTAGGGAGAATGTACCGTGGAAGCGCAAAGAATAAAATACACATGAATATTTTAAGGCTATTTGTAGGATATGCATAGATTGGATGTACTGAGAAAGATATGAAGAATTTCAAGCAAATGCACATAGCAGATTGCAAGCTCGGGTAAACAAATGAGAGATGTGGAAGAACATACAAGGCATAAAAATCATTTTTATTGCTGCAACATGTGGAACTATTCAAGGCATGTTTTCTATTTAAAATAGTGCCTTTGGTATGTCACCTCAAACAATGAGAAAATTTGATTATAGAATGTGTGTGAAGCATGTTAGTTATTTGCCTAAATGCCAACGCGAAGTGTAGAAACAGAGGATGTACACAAGCTATTTTACTTAATGTATCAAGAAAATACCAAAGCATAAACTAGAGAACATTAAACTGTTTGATAAAATGCATCAAAGGAATATACAAGCATAAACAAAGCGTGTTGAACTGTTTGAACAATGTAAACCAAGTACGTTGAACTACAATGTAAATAAGATATGCTAAACTTTTTGAACAACACAAATAAAAAACGTTGAACTTCTTTTAATAAAAATACAAGGCACATTAATTATTTAATAAAATGACGTAAAGATATTTCATTACATTGACTGCAAGGATTATAAACAAAGCATGCAAAGTACTTTTAGATTTATTCAAACATGGTGTAACACCAAAATAATAACATTAATCAAATGACAACCAAATCTAGAAAGGATCAAAGGTTGTTTCAGTGGGCATGCCACATGTACGAATGAAGGAAATTGAAAACCAAATCAGAGGTTTAGTTATTCCAATATCACAACAATGGAGTCTTTCAAATAAACACATGAAAAATAAATGTTAAATAACATAATGCATTTGACAAAACATTAATCAATTGCACTCCTATCTACCATGAATCTTGCAATCAACATTTTGGTGCTCTCAAAAGTATAGTGCACCAGATAGCTAATAGAGAATGAAGATGTAGTATGAAAATAATACATACATAAAACACATGGAAAAGATATAATATGAAAATGAGCATACATACATGAATACAATGCATGACAAAGACATAATATATGGAAATAATACATACATAAAACACATGCCAAAGATATAATATGGAAATGATACATACATAGAACACATGACAAAGATAAAATAATCGGAAATGAACATGTAGATATGTATATATGAAATATTTTTGTACAAAATGTGGCACATGTCATCTCAGAAAATTTACAAAATCAACATATCTAGATACAATGTAGCATACGCCATCTCAAAATGTGCCATATGGCATCTCAAAATAAGAAGCTCAACTACAAATTTTTCTAGGACATCCTATTCTACAGGTGGATGATCAAAGTGAAGTCTCTTCGAACTATTCTTTGGCTCTGATGGATCCTTCATTAAAACACAAAAGTGAAACCCCAGGTTAGATTACTTAATTTATATGGTTTCTACAAATAATAAATAAAAATTTAAAATCATAGTCAACAATAATAAATAATTTTGTTTTTTAAATTGAACTCTCATGTACCTCACCTCTCTATCTCCTCATGCGGTCAGGAGACCTAATATATGTCCCTGGTAGCGAAGGGAAAATGCCACCAATGTTGACTCTTACTTGTATATGTTTGAGAACATGAGATTGATATATGAATTATACTATTTAATGTTAAATCCTTGGTAGCAAATATATGTTTCAAAAATAACTGAATTAACATTAAAACTTACTTGTGTTAAAATTTCTTCAGGAAATGTAAGTTGGGTCATCAGCGATACAAACCCTTTGCAAGGTACCTCCCTCAAACTAGGAGTGACCTACAAAAGTCAAACAGATACTTCATACAATCATGACTTGATCATATCAAATATATACTTGATAGTAAAATACACACAAATAAATTTAGAAAGGCTATCACTGCGAATTGAGATGCCTGTGACTCTATCGTGGCGAACCGGTCTCACAACATCATCAGACACCACCCTCTGTCAAATAAAACATGTAATTAAAAATGAGTATGCACAAGTGAAAAGTATACATGTATGCATATACAATCTAAAATACTTAATTATCTTCCCCTTATCAACGCTAGACGCCTGAACCCCCTCACATTTTCCCCCTAGTGGCTACTGGTGAAACCTACATCAATATGTAATAAGATGATCATAAAAATTAAAAAAAAACATGTATATACTATTATAATAAAAAGAAACCAATGAGTACATTAAAATGTATGTACCGTGGAAGTGTCAAGGCCAAATGAAATGGCTGAAAGCATGGACCCCTCCACATGCGCCATCTCCTCCTCTGTCATCAACTGGACATAAATGGAACACATAAAAAAATATAAGTGGGCAATCATTATAAGAAAATTATATTAAAAATATGAATGTTTACAATTAAATATAATGTAACAAGTTAATTGTTTACTCTTACCGTAACATGAGTCTATGGCTCTATATGCCCCTGATGCACATCTCCATGGGGTGCTTTAGTGCCTGTAGTGTGATGTGTAGTATCATCCACCTCGAATATGTAGTTATATGCATCATTATCATTCAGGGGAACCAAGTACATATTCTTGAAATATAAGGCAAGTATGGGGCACACAAACATGTGAGCTCATGGAGTATGTGGAAGGACTAGAAGCATCAACATGAGGAGGCAACAATGTCACACTCTACCCAACTAGTATATCACTAAAGGTGTGAATGGCTCGAACAGTCTGTGAGCTGACCTCAATAATAATATCAGGATGTTTCACTGTAGGAGGAGGTGAAATCTCAAGAGGGGGGACATATGTCTAGGATTTCACCCACTGTGCCCATGGCCTGTCCTGAGGAGCGTTTAAGCCTATGCCCTGGTTCTGTCTCATGCTCCAATAATTTACCTTGTGACCAAGCATAGATTCAACATATAATTTCCTTATGAAATAGAATGGGACATCCAAATTGTTGTGGGGTGGTCTATCAAAAACCATCCACCAGCAGTCCCAAAAGTTGTCACGTATTACATCATTTGTGCAGCATTTAATTAACAACTTGGTTTTTTAGGTTCCACTTTTAAACCGGTTTTGGGATCAACAAAAATGTTATACATATCATGTTTTGTTATATTTAGATCCATAACTTGATCATAGTCAAGCCCATCATCAAACTGGGCATGCATGGACATCAAACTGGGCGTGCATGGATTCATGCCAAAGAAGTGCGGCATTGTGTTGCTCTGTGGGTTTATCCATGCTTTCAATAATGGAGCTCAACGTGGAAAACATGGGGCATGATGTGGGGATATTGTCATCTATGGTATGATATCCAATAAGATGATTTAGATTGTCTCCTATGAGATCCTGTAATGGTCGAGGGTTTGAGACTGGTTGGTCTTATGAAGATGGGGGATTGTTTTGAGGTGGTTCTGGATTGTTCGTGGACTCATTGGGAGGGTTTTTTGATTGCTTTGAATCCATGTCTGATTTAAAAACAATAAAGAATAAATAATATCAATTTCAACCCTAGTTTTTATCATTTCAACCCTAGTTTATAATCAATTTTTAAAAAAATAAACAATATCATTTCAACCCTAGTTTTTTTTTAAAAAACTACAAATTTTAATTCAAAAACCAAAAACAACAATGAAACTTATAAATTTAACTTACCTATTTACTGTATAAAATCAGATATGTGATTTCAAACGGATATACGATATTGCTTGCTTGACTGCTTCAATGTTTTCACAATGAAAATGTTGAACACAACCGCGGGCAACAATATATTTTCACTGATGAATATTAGATATCCGATAATGCTTTAGCTTTGGCTTTTGGCTTGGCCAGGTGTATTAATACCCAGGCCTACTAAAAATTCAACAAAATTTTGGGTGCACTTTTGGAGGAGTGAAAAGCTCATTTTTTCACATCGCCAGTTTTTGGCATACCATGATCCTGCACATACCCAGACATTTTGTCAAACAATTCACATGCCTTGTCTATGCTTCCACATTTTATGTCTTTTGGATGCAGCAATTATGTATCTACCATAATGATATTAATTTAAAGGCTGGTGATCTCAATGTTCTGGTAATAATTATATCTATCCTTCCATATCGTATCTCTTATTCTCTAAAATAAAAGATAAGAAAATTTAGAACAGAGAAAAAAACACAGAAAAGCTATAGTGTATCACCCTCCATCACATAAAGTGAAAAGGAACCCAAAAATCTCTGCGTTCTTGTAAATCTAATGAAAATAGAAAGCCAAAAATTCACCTTCAATTAGTAAAATCATACACTCCAACAAGAAAATCTTGCAAACTGTTTAACATAAAATGCACAGACAATATGTTGCGGATAATATAGAACCGTGGATGATATAGTTTTTAGTATAGAGGAAATAGTCATAAATGGAGAAGAGCTTATTACAAACAAAGACATGTTCTAGACGGTGTGAAATAGAAACACTGTGAAAACCTAAACTGGTGAAGACGTCAAATCAAAGTTACATCTTCTCTTTTCACACAATATTAACCCTATTAGCGATGATGAAAGAAGAATAGAGTGCGATGGAGATGATAAAAAAGAAAGAAAATGAGCGGTGGATGGTGGCAATGCAATGAACAGATAATATTCTTTCAATGGTAGTCCATAGTTAAATTCATGAACTTTGAGTCGTCGATTGGAAAAATCAGCCATGGCTCTTTTATATAGAAATGCCTACGATGTAATTAGATTGTTGATGTGATATGACTTATGAACTGAATTGATGATGTGGGTATGAATTGAATTGATGATATCAACTAAATTGCTAATGTGGGTATTTATTATGAACTAAATTTCTCATGTGGGTGTGATGTGGGTATGAGTTGAATTTTTGATGTGAGTATTTATAATTTTTTAGGTGAAGGTTGGATGGGTGTGGTTTTTTCTGGGTGTTCTGAGACTTTCAGGCAGTCTCCTTTTGGAGAAGAAGGAGAGTGTTGAAGGAGGAGAGGAAGAAGAGAGGGAGGGGGAGAGGGAGAGGGAGAGTGAGAAGAAGAAGAAGATGAAAGATGAAGAGGAAGGAAAGAAGAGTGTTTGAGGCATGAGCATGAGTGTGCTTGAGAAGAAAGCTCTCAGAAGATAAGATAAGTGAGAAGAGGAGATGTGATGGTGTACTGGTGGTACAATGATGGCGACATGCCTCTCCAAACTATGGCCATTTCTGATGCCTCCAACCATCAAAAAAAGCTCAATAAATGTTACCACGTAAGCATTTCATTCCATTCATCTCCTCCTCTCTTTTCAATGCCCATTGAGAATCAAATCAAAATTGGGAATCAGAAAGTTTCTTTTCCAATGCCCATTTGCAATCCTAATCCTTCTCTCTATTGCAATGCCCATTTGCAATCAAATGATAATCCTAATTACTTTTCTATTCCTGCTCATTTTGAATCGAATGCTAATTCATTTTATTTTCTATTCCTACCCATTTTGAGTCAAACTAAAATTGCAATGGCATCCCTTCTTTTTGGCGGGATCCCCTGCAACTTGATAAAGGAACGAGAGAGTGGGAGGAGGGGAGAGATATGGAGGTAATGTTTTGGAAAGATTTGATTCAAACATGTTAGCCGAGGCTTTGGGCGTGAGGAGACAAGTAGTCATTGATATTCAGGAGAACAACTGAGACAGTGGGCTCATGGTGCGTGTAAACAAGCCACATTGACCACGACTAGGAGGAAGAGGGGTGACCCTATTTTTCAATACAATAGAAGAGGACTTAGAGGAAGACGAGAGAGAGGGGTCAAATCTAGGTGGGCTTCATCAAATCTACTACAACATGTGCCTGCACCACAATGTCGACCGCCCCAACGATGCCAACATATTTGTGAGAGAAGGAGGGAGACCCAACATAGTCAACCGCTTCAAAATCCACACTCTCACCCACCTCAACTTGACCTCTCTTGACTGCCGAGAGAGGTGTTCTCCGCCCTATATGCCAAAAGTTCCTCATTTCTATTAAAAATGCTTGATTGGGTTGTTTTCTACATTTCAAACAGTGGAATTCTGATGTTTAACATGAACAATTTTGCAGGGAGCCATGTTTGCACCATCGTGGGTTGCATACCTCACAATATTGTACGCCACCAAAGGTGACTCCCGAATTTAGGTTGTGGAAAACAGGGGAAGGCAGGTGTTCGACGAAAGAGTTCAGGAAGGGAAGTTCTTGGTCATCCTTGAGTTTTATGTCGTCGTGAAGAGGGATGGAGACCAGGGATTCAACTGGATTACCTTCACCACATGCCACAGGTGAGTTCAATTTTACTACTTTTCTTCTAGAACATAAGTAGGAAAAGTGTATTGAGGGTTGTGATTGATGTGAAGTCCAATCTGGTTGAGCTTTACTAGAAGGAATTATGTGTAGAAGGTGATGCCACATGAGGTAGTGATGAATGCATACAACATCTTGAGGGAAAAAGTACATGAATTGAGGTCAAACAAAAAGAATGAGTACCTCATTCTGCCCCCACGTGGCGGGCAGAGAGAATCTCAGTAGTGAATGAAAGAGAATATTAACCTTGCTAGCGATGATGAAAGGAGAACAAAATGAGATGGAGATGATGACAAAAAAGACAACGAGCGGTGGACGATGGAAATGCAATGAACGGATAAGATGCTTTCAATGGTAGTCCATAGTTTTTCATGAGCTTTGAGCCATCGATCGACAAAATCAACCTGGGCTCTTTCATATAGAAATGCCTACGGCATTATAAGACAATATTAAAACCATGGATTTTTTCCTTATAGTTAAATTTGTCCTAATAATTTATGATCTTGAAACCTATAGATTCATATATTTTTATTTTTTATAATATAATACTTATCAAGCCTTTTTTTTGCATTCACTTATTACAAATTATCAATATCTGCTAATTATTTAGATACCTCAAATAATTTATAATTTTGTATATGCATCTTATTTGGTTATTCTTTATCATCTTTAAGAAACAACTTGCTTTTATTTTTTATATAATTTACAAAAGGTATTATTTTACTTTATTTTTAAATTATGAATAAATGACGATAAATTATATAAAATGATATTATACATATTTATAAAGGAAATGTAGGTGGAAACATCATTCTTATAATAAACCAAACAAACATGACATTGAATAGTAATCAAAAGAAGAGAGAGGCCTTGATGACCTCATTGAATTCATACATCCATATAATAAATATCAAAGAAAATTGAAAAATTAATTATATAAAAGAAAGTGATACATTTTTAATATGCTAAATTTATACAACTATTATTTCTCAAAATTAGTCACATAATTACATATTGTATTTCATCTTTATTTTAAATTTTAATTAAAAACTAACATAAATATATAACAATTTTCTAAATTATTATAAAAAAATTAAAACCATACAATTACTAATCACATACCAATTTGATTTTAAAAGAAAGTTAAAAAGTTGAAACCTAAAAATAATTCAATCAAAACTAAGAACTACTATCTATTTTTTTGATGTAGACAATGTTAAATAACTCTTTAATGCGATTTTGTTGGCAAAACTTACCAAATTATGCCCTGGGAAGAGTCTCGGACCTTCTTCAAATGGCATAAGCATTGGACTAATTTGAAACTCCCTCCATGATAGTTGGACAAACCGATTGACAGAAATGGGTTCTCATGAAAATTATGGACACACTTGATGATTATTCTCAAGGAGATGCAATTGGCAGGTCTAGACGTAGACACTACGATAGGTTGTTCACAAAACAGAAGCAATGGTAGCGGGCTTGGCTTGGACAACTCTATTCAGCTTAAGGGAAACAAAATCTCAACCTATTTGAAGCCATTGCAAGAAAGAATGAACGAAAAAAAAACAAAATGAACGAATAAAAAATGGAAAAACATGAACGATCAGGATGACTTTGATCGTATTGCATCCTCTCTTAAACAATCTCAATTCGTATCTCCAGAAAAATATAGAATAAAAAATGTCACAAATCCGTGGCTTCCAACATAATTTCAGACTAATTTTACCAAACTGGTTTCTAGATAAATTTTCCACAGTAACACACCATATCAAAACATTTGCGTGACAGAGACACAACGAATGTCAACAGATAAGACATATTTTCGTCTATAATAAAAATGAGCTAGAACTGTTTCAATGACTTGTGTGTTTTGTGAAGCCGTATTCCACATGCTAGGAGGAAATGAATGGACAGGATGACTTTAATGGTCGATCTTAGTGAAAAGGGACAGAACCAAATAAGTGGTGGCGATCATTTTAATGGTCATCCAAAGGCTCTGAGTAAGACTCTACTGTAGATTGAAAAATTTAGCCCGGGCTCTTTCAGATGGAGAGTGCCTATGACATAAAGATAGATCTTAGTTAGAAAATTGTTTGAAGTTTTTAATTAAATATAGTTATAAATTGCCACTTTTATTTAAGGAGAAAAAAATTCATTCGACTAAACATATAGTAACAAATGAGTTACCCTTTCCAAGTTTGCTTCTTAGAAGATTTCTTAGGATAATAATTACTCATTATAAGTATTTTATTCTCAAATAAAAATGACAAAAGAAAACATAGTAACCACAAAATTATTTTGAAAAAAAGGTTAAACAAATCCATTAATAAAAGTCACATCAGTCTACATAGTAGGTGGGTGCCAGAAAGAAGTTGAGTCCACTTTTTGGCCAAAAAGTGGAACTATTTTTCCTATTTTTTCAAATTCGTCCTATTTGACCTAAAGATTTGAGGCACTTAGACATGGAATCTTCCAAAACTTCACTGATATAAAATTTTAGGATTCGAAGTCTACTTTCCAAATATGTTATTTTTTAAAATACCCAGATGATAAATTTCAAATTTCAATATGGATTACGAAAATCCTCATTTTAAAAGTCACTCTTTTAAGACTACCATGCGTGTGTATGACAAGCAAAATCAGACTCAAATGAAACTATTTATCTAAACCATTTTGGGAAATGGTAAGTAACACATTTAAGATTGATGAGGATATTTTTCCATATTTTTATGTTAAATATTTTTTTTTATTAATTATATATTGGGGTCAATCATTGTTTATAAAACCTATTGTGTACGACAAGCATAATTTGCCCTAAACATATGTTTTTTTAATAATTTTTTTTAAGTGTGTATAATTATGTTTATTTTGATGTCATATAATTTATTTTTCAATAAAATTTAAAATAAAAAATTTATTAAAATTACAAAAAAGCTTGTATTCTCTTTTCTATAGACCTGTTTTAGTACAAAATAATTCAAAAATAGAAATACTAATCAAATTTAATAAAAATTTACATATTATGAATCTTCATTGTCTGATCTATACTGGGTTTTGTTTTTGTCAAAAAGTTCCTCAAAAAACCCAATCCAATTTGTGGCCAAAGTGAGTTTCGTGTCTGCATATGGACATGGCCTTCAACATTAAGGTCAAACCAAATCCAAAGCCAAGGGTCAGTTGACCAAGCCTTTCCCAAAGCTAAACCCGAACCACTTTTGGTAGGTAAAATTTCAATTTTAGAACACGGGGTCATGTTATAAAACAGGGTGACGTTTTAAAAATGAAACACCTCATTTCATAACATCACCCCGTTTCATTTTGTAGCCATTGGAAATTGGTTTAAAACAATACGGGGTGTCGTTATGAAATGAGGTAACGTTTCATTTTTGAAACGTCACCCCATTTCATAATGTCACCATGTTTCATATTTGACCATTTTTTTAAAAATCTGTTTTGGTTTTTAACTACATCAGTAATCTTGTACTTGAAGTACGGTCGACAGTGATCGATTGTGCAGGTTTTGGACAGTTTTTGCATTGTTTTTTGACTATTCTATTCTCCATTTGAAGGCATCAATGATTGGGAGCATATTGAACAATTTTTTGCAAGTTTAAACTATTGAAGACACTCTTGTGATTGATTTCAATTATTAATCATGGGATGTAAACAACGTCAAAAGAAGAAACAAAGGAGGGTTATGACTAATGAGGAAATTCAAGTGGAGAAAGAGAAAGAGGCTAAATGTCAAAGAGATACAAGAATGAGGATGCACGAAATGAATAGTAATGAAGCTTCAGGATCCACAACAATCAAAGAGTCAAACATTAAAGATACCATGGGAGATATAATGGATGCAGAAGATGCAAATATGAAAGAGGTGAATGCAAGCATGTCGTTGAATGCACCTTGTAGTGATATTTTGGGTACGTCTTTGACTTCACCATTGAATGATACTCAACCTATGATAATAGATGATAATATTTATAGAGACTTATTACTCGCATATTCTAGAGATGAAACTGAATCAATGAGGCGTAATCATATTTTTCAACTTAGAGAATTTGAAAATGAAAATCCCCCTATTGTTGTTGAAAATTAAGAGCCTTTTGTTGTTGTGAACGAAAATATCCCTAATGTTGTTGAAAATCAAAATCCTTTTGTTGATGCAAATGAAAATCCTCCTAATGTTCATGCAAATGAAAATCCTCCTAATGTCGTTGAAAATGAAAATCCTTTTGTTGATGCAAATGAAAATCCTCCTAATGTTGATGTAAAGAGTAATGAAATTCCTTTCCTAAATGAAAATGAAAAATATTTTTTACATATTGAAAGTAATATTTTGAATGGTCTTTCGGTAAGATTTCTTCGAGGCAGATAGCAAAATATGTTAATAAAATATACAAAGAATTTTTCTATCAGAAAAAATTAACATTTCAATGTCAACTTGTGATTCAATTGATGAGAATGTGGAAAATGAGAAAAGTAATGAAAAGACTAGGCATTAAAGTGAAACAAAATATGAAAGATTCATCTGTTAAACATGCTATATCTACTGTTTCTAGTGCCATTCAATCTATTGGAAAAATGAGTCGATCAAAAGATAACAATGCATCATGACGAGTAATAACAACTGCTATAGTCAATAAAAACACTTTGGATAAAAAAATGGTTAAAATGATTAGTGGAATTTTAAACATGCATCCTAAAACATTGGTAAGAGCAGCAAGGAGTAGGTTAAGTATTGAAAATGATCCAATTAACCAATGTTGGATTTTTTGTGGTAGACTCCCACGATCTGACATGAAATTGAGTCCTAAAATCAAATCATTGTTTGAAAAGTATTGGCATGATAATACAAGGGTTTCATCTAATGTGAGAGATGTTTTGAAATTAAGAATGGGGTGTAAAATTCGTGATCCTCATCCAAAACACTTATTACACACAACACAAACTGAACTTTATAAGAAATTTTTAGATGAGGTTGTGTTACTTAGGCAAATTACTCTTAGTCAAAGATCATTTGAAAAATGAAAGCCTTGGTATGTGAAAATCAATAAGCAACGAATATCTTGTTGTTGCAAAACACATGTTCAATTTCATTATCACTATGATGTTTTGCGATATATACAGTGTAGTGTATATGCTAACAAGATTACGGAGAATTGTGACATTAATATACCACCCGAGACAATCAAGGAGTTTGTAGCAAGTTTGTTTTGTGAAAGATCAAATGGGGAAATATTTTTCTTAAGTTCATGTATTTCTGGACAATGCACTAGTTGTGGAAATTTTTCGTTAATTGGACATTGCATGCATGAAATTAGTGAAAATGATTTTGGAAAACAATTAGTGGATGTTAAAATATTTAAGAATATTGAGTATCCTCTAAAAGATGAAAAAATTGGAAAGAGATGCAAATTAATCACATGCATTCATTTTAGAATTCAAGAGTAAGATTGTTCCAAAATATGTGAAACACTCTCAATATGCTAGATGGCTCGATGGTCAATTCTGCACATGTAGAAATACATTTCCAATTGGTACTATACTATCAATGGTCAACTTTGCAGAAAATTATACTCTTTCTCACAAGAGGAAACTCAAGACCAATACTACAATTCAATGCAAGTGTCTATGTTTGTTCATATTGTTTATAGACATGCACATGATAGTTAAGAGGATGATAGAAGAATCATGAGGGAGTGTCATTTCTATTTAAGTGATAATCAGATGCACTCACTAGAGTTTGTTCAACATTGTTTTGATAAATTTAATATTAATTTAAGAGAACAAGAAATCCACATGAGAGAACATCTCATATGGTCTTATAATTGTATGGGTCAATTTAAGAATGCTTGAATGTTTTATTAGCTTAGTAGGGCTCACAAGGAAACCAATATACCACATATGTGGATTTTTTTCGAAGCTGGACATGGTAAAGGAGAACATGATGGAGCTGGTGCATGTGTGAAGAGAATTTTGGCTAGAGAGAAATTAAAATTTGAGAATGCTGCTAAATTTAAAGATGCACATGCTATGGTGGATTGGTGCAATTCAAGATTATCTGTAGCATCAAATGAGAATTGTACAATTAAATGATATTTTTCATTAATTGAAGAAAATGACATTCCACATAGACTTGATTGTAATACAACTAGTGGATCACCATCATGGCATTGATTTAAAAGTTTAGATGCAAGCACATGGACTTTGTGGACAAGGGAGCTTGCATGTTTTTGTCAATTTTGTATTTCAGGTGATTGGAATTCTTGCGAGAATAAAGAATGGGTCAAAGAGTGGAAGCAA
>MU226949.1:221916-250265 GCA_018584345.1 Thuja plicata
GAAATATAATTAATTGGTAAACGTTGATTCACCCCCCCCCCCTCTCAGTGTTTCTAACACTTGTAATGTCTTCTCCTTCTTTCATTTTCATTTGGTCAAAGTGTCCTCTTAGAATTTTTTCTTTGGATCTCTTCACATTTGCATCACCTCCATGAATGTCCTATAATTTCTTCCACATATCATAGGTTGTAGGGAAGTCCTTGACTTCATCAAATTCTAAGTAGCTGAGTGAAGAAGCTATATCAATCATCATTATGTTATGAATCTTTCGTTCCATCATCTATTCCATAGGCATAGTCCCTGTTGGTTACACATATTTTCTTTCCAAAAATTTAAAACCAACATCTCTGATAGTAGATAGATGTATCTTCATCATCTCTTGCCATGCTAGGAAGTTGTCTTTGTTTAGCTTTGGGATATCCCTTCTATAAGACATCTCTGATCTTTATCTTAGGCCTTGAAACCTTCTCTGAAAGCACTTGAATCTCTGATAACAATTTTTGGAAATGAGATAAGTAACTAAGAGGGGAGGGGGTCAATCAGTTACTCCAAAACAAATCCTTTTGTCCCTTAGATGTCTTAAACACTTTAACACTGTTACTCTGGCAATTAAGATATTCTTCTGTAACTTGGGTGTCAAAGCAATATTTATATTATCCAATGCAATTATACTTTAGTGATTAAGTGAAGAAACATAAAGCATGAAACAAATAACATATACACAGATGACACCAAGATTTAACGTGGAAACCTAATATGAGAAAAACCACCAATGTAACTAGTTACTATTTTTCACTCTTCTGAAGTGAGCCATGTTAGGAGCCAACCATGTTAAAGGTTACAATAACACTGTGTTAGGTGTGACCCTATTAGAGGATTTAATCACCCTGTGAGGAGTGTCCTTGTTAGAGGCATTCAACACTTTAACATAGAAATGCTACCTTGTGAGAGGATTTACAAAAAGACTATTAAGTATACTCTGTTAAGAGATTTGCGATCGCTGCTACAATGGTTAGAAAGTAACAATGAATTGACCTGTATGTGTAAGAAACTATCTTTGTTGATTCAAATCTCTATTCTGATTATAACTAGATCCTCACTAATAATATATTCTATTGCAGCTCCGAGTGAACTGTACTCAATCAGAATCCCATCTGATTTTGCCTTTACTCTTCATGTCACAGAATTCCACACTTCTTCTTCAACCTTTTCACACTCTTTCTACTTCACCTTTTTGTGCAATCTTTTCTTTTCTTTCTTTTTCACACTCATTGAATCCAAACTTGACCTTTCATATATATGACGAGCCCTACCAAGTCGGCTTGAATACACTTCTAAATAAGTAATAAATCACAATTCAGTTGGCCTCATATAATCAATTAATTATAGAATGTAAACCATTGCTAGTCAATTGCAACTGAATGCCCGACCAAGACTCAAATTCCCGAGTGACTCGATCAAAACTGAAATTCTTCAATACCCGAATGAACTCGGTCAACACTAAAAAACTCATTCTATTCACCAACTGTGCTCGGTCTAAATGTAGACATTTGTGTAACATCACTACATAAGTGCATATACATGTGTAACATCAATGACAATACACAATTGAATAAATGTCTTCAACACCAATATGCCCCAAAAAAGACAAATATCTTCAATTTCATCTGAGATTGGTTTTAGTATGAAAAAATATCACGATATGTTAAAAGGAGAATGATTTTGGATAATAGTACCTTGGAAGCAATTGAGAAAGTATTTGTAGAGCTTCTCATTCTGATAGTATTGAGGATGTAATTAGAAATTTGATCACATCATTTTGGAATGATAAAACTCGTCCTTCATTAAATAATAGAGATGTTATCAGACATAGGATTAGACCTAATGAATATGAATTGCATACAAAACATTGGTTTAACACAACACAACACGAAAAGTATGTGTCCTTTTGCAGGTCAAATCCTATTATAAATATTGGACAGTCATTGTTTCAAATGTTGAATCCACATTATGTGAGGACAAACAATGTGTTTCAAACTTGTTGTCATTATCCTATTGAATTTGATCCCTACTATCAAGTTTTCTGAGAGATTGTATAAGACACTTATGGTTTTCAAAATGCTCCTCCTAGTAGAGAAAGTGAGTTAATATCATCCATTTTATGTGACAAAAGAGATGATGTAACTATTCAAATAAACTGCATAAAAGGAATTTGTGGAACATGTGGTGATTCAGCTAATTTCCCATTCAGAAATGAATACACTGATGTGACAAAGATAAAAATTTGCAAGAGTTACAAGTACGTAAAGAGTGAAATTTTTTTGGGAAAGAATCCAAAAGGTTAGAATATGTTGAAGAGGATATTCATATTGGAGAGATTACAAAAAATTTTGAAAATTGATTCAACCCTACATACATCATGCTTCTTTTGCTAAGTGGCAAGTGCAACGATTCCAAATATTGAGAGATAATTTCCCAGTTGGAACTAGATAGTGAGGATCATGAGAGAATATTACATGTTCTTCAAGAGCGGGATGAACCATTTAAGGTGGTTTAAATAATATTACATAATACCCTTCCATATGTTTCCTTTTTTGTCTCTATGGTTAGGACTTCTTAGGATGTATTGATTGTTGTGATGAACTATTTATCATGTTTTCATGGTGTAGGAGTTAATCATGATGACATATGATGGATTATACTTTGGTGGTATCTTTATTATGACATATGATATTATATTATAGATGTCTTGCTTAGGATATATTATATTTATGTCTTGCTTTGTTAATATATTATAGATGGTTAGGTACATTTTATAGATGTCTTCAATTGATGTATTAAATTGATGTATTTACGTTTACATATATTAAGTGGATGTATTTATGTTTACATGTCTTAAGGGGATGTATTAAATTGATGTAATTAGGTTTTTTAATGTTTTAAGGGGATGTAGTATATATGTTTATGATACATGTTATAGATGTGTTTCTTTCTTGATGATAGAAAAATTTATGTTTGCATGTCTTAAGGGGATGTATTAAATTGACATTAAATATTAAATTGTCTTAAGGGGATGTATTTTATCTCCAAATAGGTTTAATCAACTAGAAAAGATTAAATTTCTTAAATGACCTTAAACAGTCTAAATAGATGTATTAAATTGATGTATTTATGTTTACATGTCTTAAGGGGATGTATTAAATTGAGGTATTTACATTTTGATGACTTAAGGGGATGTATTATTTGACATAAAGTATGTGATTTATTGACTAATTGATGTATTGATATTTAATCATGTGAGTCATCATAAATGCATGTAAAACATCTAAGTAAACATCATATATACAAACTTAAGCACATGTAAAACATCAGTAAAACATGTAGATAAACATAAAATACACAAATAAACACATGTAATTTTGTTTCGAGATAAACACATGCACAAAATCACTAAAACATGTAGAACATACATATCTATACATTTACACATGTAAAACATCACTAGTTTATGTATTAATTACACATGCCAAAAATCATAAATACATGTGTTTCTTGATCTCAAAATAAACACATGCGTAAAAAATCTATCTTTAACCATAATATACACAAATAAACACATGTACAATATATCTAGGTAAACACATGTAAATAGGCATCTAATCAAATATAAACAACACATAAATAATCATATATCTAGATGTCAAGAATAAACACATAAATCATCTATGTCTACGTCTAGAGTATATAAATTCACATTTCAAATCATAAACAACACATAAATAAGCATGTATCTAAATGTCAAGGATAAACACATAAATCGTCTAGGTACAGAGTATATAAATATACATCAAATCATAAACACAAATGTCAAACATATAATAATGAAATGTATAGGTCTAGTAGCATTAGAGATGCAACATCCTAAGAGGGGTCATCATGATGCATACAAACTGAGCGACCCTCTGACTGAGTGTCTTGCTCCAATGGATGTTCTGCAACTGAACCCTGCAAATTTACTACAACAACTAGTTTTATATAAATATATAATCATGTAAATTTTGACAAGTAAAAATAACATGTACACATACAACATGTATATAAACATATAAATTTACATACATACACATGTTTAAGAAATGAAACTCATCTTCCCACTAGAAGGTGTAGTGTCGAATGAGTCTCTCTTATGCACATGGTTTGACCCTAGGCTGGGGGTAATGTGAGCTAAATATGCCTACAAAAAATTATATATACCCACAGTACATGTGACTACAAATAGTTGAACTGTGTACAATATAAACTAAAAAGTGAATAAGTGTACATTGATGTTAAAATAAATCAAATTAAATACTTGGGTGTCAAGTATAGGAGGATCATCAGCTACCATGATATCCTCCACGGAAGCTACATCACGCTCACCATATCTTATCACAACCCTCTCTAGTAATGAAGCGTGTAGAGGTATTTGTATCTGAGAGGGGAGTGGTGTAGAGTGTGAATATAGTAGAATATACATATACCCCATCTAACCCACCTAACTCAACCCCTATAGATGTTCCTCAAATGTCTCCAGGCCCTCAGCTATGATATGGAACTGGTCATCTCGTATCTCCTCCTCTATAGTTGTGGAGTGATCTATTAGTGGGCCATGCTGCACATAATGATGTGAGTGTTGTGTATGACCCAACATGGTATAGGTCGGTGGAACCATAGGCTGCAAGGCTCTAATAAAATATCTAACACCCTATATTAATATGTGATAGCTCAATGCAATAAATGAATATTATTGTAGAATTTCCTCAAGAAAATAACATGATATCTCAGTCTAACTCTAAGCTTCTACAAGATATCGTAACTCCTGTGAGGTGGGAAGGCCAACAACTCTATACGACTCAAAATTTATCCCTCCACTAGATGACACCTATAAAGATGATCTCTCTTGGTGTCTACTTGAAATGTATATGTCAAGTGTATCTAATGTAATAGTGGTGGTTGCAGATGCAATATCATCGATTGTGTCAATTTCTTCCTTCTAGGAAACGATGAGAACTCTATCTGAAGTAGGTGACATAGATGATGCTACTACCAAAAACCTCTAGCTGACCAACTGTCTATGAGATCATGCAACTCGATCGACCCTATGATACTAATAAAAATCAACAACTCTACTGCACCCCTGACCAAAATAAGCAGGAATACTAGGTAGTTGATGTTGAGGCCCAAACGGACCTCAGTGTACAACTATTGTGTGAAATATAATGGAATCTAGTTGTTATTAGGATAATGACCATGTTTAGTAAGGAAACATGGGTAAATGCAAGATTTTATATATGGATCAATGCATTGTGTCACCTGAAAGGCCCTCACCTTGGCCTTCCCCTCATAAAACTGGAAGTCCTCGTGTTTGATGATGTCCTTGGAAACGTGACTCTAAAATTTTCTAGGGACACATCGCCCAAGATCTCTTCTTTCAATATTTGGAAAATATTATAAATAATCTATCGGGTATACGCATTATGTGTTCTCAAGAGCTCTCTCATTCACTTGAGACTTGACAAAACAATCATGTATATATCTTTGTGCACCCCATAGGATGTATATATGGAAACTCTAAACCTCTTCATCTCAACATCGAGATACTAGAAAATACTAGTTGATCAGGAACAATAGGCTCATCATGAGGTGCATCATCATGAGGATGGGTCATCTAGGGGTATGATGTTTTGTTACAAAATATGTAAGTACATTATGTGCATGTAACATGCAAACAAATTTGATGTAAAACTATGCCATTAACTATAAACTAATACCAAAATCTAACATACATGTACAATTCTAAAATGATGAAAATTAAATTTAGTTATTTAATATTAACATGCACATCACCTAAATTAGATCAAAAATAACATGTACATCACATATATTGGATTGTAAATGAGATAAATCATAAATAAATTTTAAGTTTTTCTAAATTTTTCTAATCATGTTCTAAACTTTTAAAAGGTTTTGTAATAGTTCTAAATATTTATAAGATTTTTTAATAAATTTCTAATTTTTTAATAGAAAATAATTAAAAATTACAAAAAATAAAAAATGTACTTGCATAAGATTATATTCTAATAACTAACTAAAAATAATTTAAAAAACATATAATTTACAAACATAAATAAACAAAAAGGGAACAAATTAGTGCACCTGGTATCAACGAATGTCGACCTCCACACCAAAATAGCTCAAATATTGCCTCCAACAACCTCCTCCGACTAGGATGTTTGCTCCAACTATTGTGGTCCCTAAAAAAAATAGTAGAAAATGACATGTTAACTGTCATGTCATAAATTTGTATACAATCTTGTGAAAATGTACTTTGCGCGAAGACCTCATTTGCGCGAACCCATCGACGTCATTGGGTTCACGCGAATAGGGAACTTTGTGCAAATTGGGCTACATCATCTGGTTCCTACGAAGTAATTTGGGTATTTTGTGCAAATACCCCTATTTGTGCAAAGGCACTTAGTATGTGTGGATTTCATCCACACACATTTTCTTCATAGGGAAAAGTGGGACACACTATTGTGTGATCACCCATCATTCATTTTGTTATCTCTCAATACATGGAAATGCCTCATTTGGAGACTTATACTAGAAAAGGCGATCCTTTGAATCATATGAAAACATTTCAAATACTATGTAGTGACTTCTCTCATGATCTTAAACTCATGGCTAAGTTGTTTACTACAACATTTGGAGATAATGCCTTGCAATGGTATTGGTCTTAACATCCTTATTCAATTGATTCATTTTAAAAAATTTCTACTACTTTCATTCAACACTTTTAAAATAATATTGGTCCTAAGATTTATTTGACTGATTTAATGCATTATAAACAAGGTGTTAAGGAAAAAGAGATTGATTTCATTAGTATATTTAAACATTTGCATGCTCAGATTTCTTATCATGTGCTTTCTATTGATGTTTAGTCTATTTCCATTTCAAATTTTGAAAAATACATTAGAGATAAGATTTTTCTTTTTGAATTTACTTCTTTTACTCAATTATGTGCAGTGTTTCATAATTCATCTTCAAGTGATTCAATTTGAGAGAACCACTCCAATGGCTCTAGTTGATAAGAGTGATTCCACATCCCATCCATTCCAAAAGTTTCAAAGACCCAAAGGCTTTATCAAGATCAAAACATCATCAAACAACTTTGATGCATAAGTGGAAACAACATCCCAAGGTATGGCTCCTTTATCATTTATTTTCAAACGATATAGTAATTTTACATCTCTTTCTGAATCTTTGCATAATGTGATGTTGATGTTGATTAATGCAAATGTTTTAACACTTCCTCTCATTAAAAAAACTAATTCATCCAAAAAAATTCTAAATCCTTTTATCCCAAAGTCTTTTGTCAATAACATCATCAACTTGGCTATGATACTAAGAAATGTTTCCATTTAATGACTATTATTCAAGACCTTATTGATTCTAATGCTATAATTGTTTAGGGTGTTAATGATCAAGGAAAAAAATCTATTTCCCCTCCCAACCAATAATTTCAAATCTATACCAATCCCTTACTTTCCTATTCTACCAAGACTATAGAGTCTACCCATTCTTTACCTTTTTCTTCCACCGATATTGTTTACTCTCCCACTATTATGAATTATGATAATGCATGTACCGAGGTCAATGATGTTGTCAATCTTATTGATCAACCCAAATCCAAACCAAAACTTGAAATTTTCATTACATTTGATCCTAAGGCAACTATTAGGGCACCTGATGGTCCTCTTTACATTGTCGCAAAGATTATGGTCTTCCCTCTCGTGGAGTCCTTATAGATCCTAATTCCATTATGAATGTTATCACTGAAGAAAATCTTTATAACAAAAGATACCTCCATTGTGACTGCTATGACAAATAAAATGTGATGATTAAAACTTTCAATATTTTCACTTTTCTTACTCATGGTTTCATTACCTTCCCCATTAAAATTGCTAAGAAAACCTTAGATGTCACCTTTTTTGTCATCCCAACTTCTGATCAATTTCAATTTTGACTTGGATTTCCTTGGCTCACTTCCATGAAATTTATAGTCTATCCTATCCGTAAGTGTTTGAAATTTCCCCATAATGGAGAAATCATCAAGATTAATCATATTCTCTATCAACCTTTAGTGAGTTGAGGGAAATTCAACCTAGATTTATTTTGGCCTAGCATGCCTCAACCAAATCAATATGATCAAGATTATTTCTTCTTATCATATCAAAAACTCAAAGCCCAAAATATTTTTGAACTTATAAATCCTAAGGTAGTCCCATCTCCTTGCTTAGGACCTAGACTCCTTCCTACACCTTCCATGCCTCCTATTTATGCTTCAGTCTCACCACCTATATCCTAAAAATGCCATGTAGCTTCTATCTCTCAACCTAGTGAGGTTCCTTTTGTTCTTCCACCTAAAGAATAAAACCACCTGATTTTGATTGATCCTAAACCAACCCAAATTTCAAACAAAAAAAACGTAACCAATGTGCCCATGATCAGCACTATAAATGTCATTTTAGTGTTTGTAAGCTTGCTTTCCAAAATATTTTCTCCCATAAGACACCTTTTAATGCCTTGATTCCCTTTGACCAACCTATGCATAGCCCAAGGGAGGAAGTTAATCAAAACAAAATGAAATTAAATAAACATGAAGATTCTGTTTGTATTAGAGATTCTATTATGATTAATTTGGATGAAGAAGATACTCTTGATGATGTTGATTACAATATTTCTAATAACAACATTGTTAAGTCTAATGATTTTGATGATATGTATGAGATCATTGATGTTAATCATGACTTACATACTATAATTTTACAAATGTTATCCATGTTAGAATAATGGAATGGTGTGTACGGAGAGGGGAGGGGTGAATCAGTACCCTTAATACTTTTTTATCAAATAACCTTAGTAATCTTTTCTTGCATTACTGACCATATTGCTTTTCTACCTTATGCATGTAATATCATGACATAAATGTAAATGCATGTAAATAATCATAGAAACATTCATGAAACTTGTTAACACATGACACAAGAATTGGTAACGCTGAAAACCCATGTTAGAAGGTAAAAACTATGGTGGGGATGAAACCTACAAAGCTTCACTATCTGCAGAATGGAAGGTGTCAGTTAAGGCTACAAGTTGTGATCACTTTTTATGATCTTACCCTGTTAGGAGTAACATGTTAGACTTGTTAAGTCTAATTAGTTGCGATATTTTAGCAACACAATGTATGTGTGCACTCGGTTAAGAGATTTACAATAAGGCTTTTAAGTCCACCTTTTTAAAGGATTTATTATATTTGCTACAATTGTAAGAGAGTAGTCAAAAATACTAATGACCTGATAACTTTCAATATTGAATTGTTGAATATAGAACCAATAAGATCAAAAAATGTATGTATCACCTATAGTGATGGATATTACCTATATTTTTCTCAAAAGCCTTGAATCTAGTTCTTCATAACTAAATTCTTCCTTTTGCGTCCTTCTACATGAAACTCTCTGTCTGATCAATAGATGTTCTTGTGCGGCTACAATCATGATCATCTTGATTGATTACTACATCTATTTATACAATGTATTGACCTAATTAGGTTGCATGCTTTATAAGAAAAAATCTATGATCAAAGGTTTACAACTTGATCTTGATCTCCTAGTTTTCATGTTTATAATTAGTTAGACTAATTAAAACTATTACTTATGCCTTTCTGGATCCTCAAGAAATGGAATTCAAGCTAATCATAAAGCTAATTTAAAACTAAAGTGCTTTAGTTGACGTGTAGATTGAGATCCACTTTTCTCGAGAATAAAATTGTCTCTTGGTAGACTGGTGCTTGGTATACTCTGTAGTCTGTGCTCTTATTTTACTCTATGAACTCTCTTTCGGTGATAGTACTATCAGTGTTCACTTATTTCGGTGAACATTGTGTTAAGACATTTTCGGTGACTTCTGCGCTTAACTATTTCGGTGACCTCTGCGCTTGATAGAATGTTGTCACTCGGTGATCATGTAACCGACGGTTCAAAAACTTTTTCATTGTATACTAATGACAACTTATGATCCTTTAAGGATTATCAATCTCCCCCTTTGGCATTAGTATCAAAAAATGATATGTTCAGTATATACACCAAGTGTTTACCTTGTCAATGACTCCCCCTATGTGCATGCCTCAGTACAGTGTATGTACATGTTTCCTCCTTTGTGTATTTCCCTTTGACATGTTTTCCTCCTTTGTAAGGTATATACATTTTTCCCTTTGTAATGTATACATATATTTTCCCCCTTTTTTGAAAATAATGACAAAGGTGTAGTGCTTACAACTTGTCAAATACGTGGGCATGAGATTTTTGAATGTCTGCCATCTACTTCTCCCATTTCTCCTTGAGGTGCTTGAGGGTCATGTGTGTGAAAGTGATTCTGGCATGCATGTCATAAATACTCTCAGTGACTGACATCTCTAGGGTGGCAATTAATGTTTTTGCCGAAGTCATGTGTTTCAACAACAATGTGAGATTCGATAGTAACATACCTTGGAGCTCGGTTACCTCATCTCTGATTTTTCTTTTAGCCTTTTTTATCTCAATTCTCAACTATTTTGATTCTAGAACCTTCTCGTAATGCAATTGTAATGCATTTTCCTCAGTTGTGAGACTTTGTGCACTAGCTTTAAGATCTTCATCTATTTTAGTTATCTTTTCACTATGCTTGGTAGTGAAATGCTCTAGTGTGCACATGTTTTGAACTAAGTTAACTACTTTTGATATTATTGGTTCCAATGTAGTTTCTAGCTCAGAAATTTTTACCTTGTTTTCTACCACTTCTTGGTTGATCTTCTCTGTGAGCTTGTAGTGACACTTCTCTTATGCACATTCCTCAATGACCTTGTCAACTTCTACATTTTGTGATGTTATGGCCTCAGTTAGAACTTCTAGTTGATCAAGTATTGGTGCATTTTGATCAATTTGAGTGTCAGGAACTATCTTCAATAGTATCTCCTTTGTAATATCTAGGACTTGTGAATTTTTGTGCTCCTTCTTGAGCTTGTCCTGTATTGCCTTCCTTTTGCAAAGTTCTCCATACTTGGTCAGCGACTTAGGATCCAGTGTTCTCAGATCATAGTTGGGTATATCTATTATTTCATCAAGTGTGACTGGTGCTTTACTCTTCTTCTTCTTCTTTGGAATTGTACTGGAAGCAGGGGAATGAAGGATTATAGAAAGATCCTTCTCTATCTCTTTTGATCATGGTGATTGCATGGGAGGTGTGGTACCTTTGGTATGTTTCTTTGTATTAACTTGTTGGTTGATTGTAGACATCTCTACATCAACCTTGTCTTTATCTGTAGCCTTGTTTACCTCTTTGGTGTTCTTGGCAGTGGCATCACTTGGTTTATCCTCTCCACTTATTTCTTTCTTCTCCTCATTTGTATCTTTTTGGTCCCCATGTTCATCACCTTTTTCCTCAGGTATGTTTGCATTAGGATTAGGTGTTTTCTCCTTTGCTTTAGTGATTGTATTGATAGCATGTATCAATAAAGGCATGTGACCTGGTACATTTGCCTGTGCAACATCCATTGTCTCCTTTTCCTTTGTTTTCTCAATGGCAACATTTACATATCCATCATTCTTGGGGTCATCATCAAAATCAATATGAGTTATATCCTTTACTGTGATTTCTAGTGTTTCCCCTAATGAGTATAGTATTTGAGGTACATCATTCATGACCTTACTTTCCTCTATTCTCAAATCAAATGGATTGACATCCTCGGTGTCATTGATGAAAATGTACTCAGGGCTTGGTGTGGCCTCCTTCTCCTCATAGTGAGGTGTCTTAGTTAGAGATAATATCTACTCGGGTGGATTGAAGATTTCATTCCAAATCTCATTGCTTTCTTTGTCAATGTCTTCTAATCTTCCCCGTAGTAATTTGTATTCTCTCATCTTTGCAAAAAATTTATTTGCATGCTCCTTCATTGTTGAATCAATTTCTTCAACTGTTGTCTTGGGTGGCATGAATGTAATTAGGGATCTTTCCCTCATTTTTTTCTCTGTGTGCGAGACATATGTCCATCTTGCTGATATTTTATCATTGAGCTCTTGTTGAATTGTATAGGTGCATACTTGTATGCAACCATTGCCTTAATTATGGACTCTTCTATCTTATTCTGATTCTTGGGAGACAAGGTTAGCCATTTTCTAATCTTGTGATGTGATACATTGTCTGTGTTGATGATTGATTTTGCAACCTCATCAATTGTTTTAGATCCTTTGTTCTCTTTCATCCTTTGCATTATCATCCTTGTCTTATTTTCCTCTTATATATCTCCTTCTTTTCCTTGGTGCTAATTTCCCAGTTTAAAGCTTTCTTTTCTGATAAGTCCTCATAGTACCTTTCTTTACTAGTGGTGAGTATGCTTCTTTTGTTGTTTTTCTTTTGGTTCTTGATGCAGCTGTTACATTTGTAACCTTTTCTTTCTTGGCTGGTGGTGCATCTAATTCAATAGACTCAGAGTCACTTAACTCTTTAGCTTCACTGACGAGTGACTGTCCCTCGGTGATATCCTTTGTTTTTTCTAAGTCTTATTCATTTACTGATAGTTTCTTTTGAAGAGTGTTTATTATTTTAGTCTTCTTTCGGTCTATCTTCTTCACTACTAAGCCAGTTTTGATTCGAGACTTGGCTTCCTCATATGTTCCAAATCTGCTCAATGATTTGTCCATCGGTTAATTTAGTAAGGCTTCAATAGCATTTGTAGCTTGATCAATGTTGATCTCCTAGTCCAATGGTGGTAACCATGTTGTTCTTGGTACAGCTGGTTTGATTAGAATAGTGTCGGTGCCCACTATAAAATATATGTCATCTTTGTATTGTTCAACCAGTTGTGCAGGGATTCTCATTCTCTTTTGCATTCTATCCTTGAAAGTGGCAAATTATGCATCCATTATAGATGTGAATTTATCACCTAGTGACTTAATGAGCTCACTAATTTGTGCAGTTATTGGTCGGGTTGTGTCCCAAGTGACATTATCGATAGAGGGGAAGAAATTATAAAAATATAAGAATGTGCACATAAGGAGGGAACCAAACTTACATGTATTAGATCTGGCTGATCTAATTGTTCTCATATTCTCCTCTAGTTGCTTCAGTAGCAGCTCGAATAAGTCCAGTTAAAGTCCCTTCTTCACAATCTTATAAGTAGTGTCAACTACTCCACATGCTATGATGTTCATTCTGCTAGCTTGGAATATCTTGTAACCAATCACACATGCACCTAATTTCATCTAGGGGTCAGTGATTGTATTGAGTTTCAACCCTCTTCTGTCCCATTCTGGCTTAGTTAGTTTTTTAGTCTCGGGGCGAGAAGGATGCTTTAAGAATTTTTCCTTCTCGGTAATGGGATAACCTGTTACAATGTGAATCACATCCTTTGTGATCAATTTTGGTTTATCCAACCACATTTTTCTATCATGTACCTAGCTAAGTACAATGCGTATCCATTCAGTTTTGAACTCTCTCGGGAACAGTAGGGCATTGGTTAACCCTTTCACCTCAATGTGCTTGTGTTCATCTTTCAGGTTTCCATCCTTGCAAAGATTCTAGTAAGCTTCTTCAATCTCAAGATCTCTGATTTCTGCAACCTTGCAGTGGATGTATGTGCGGATATCTTCAACTAGAAAAACCCTAGGAGGTATACTTGAAAATGCTCCCTTGTTGTCGGGTTGAGTAGCAACCTCAGGGAAAAACTTATAGATAGGCTCCTCATTGGTTGTGTTCTTAATGAGGTTGATCTTCTTGTCCTTTTTTTTTAATCTTTGAGACTCATGAGCTAGTTGCCATTTTCATGAAATTAGGGCTTCTCCATAAATGAATTGTGAGCTCAGTGAGTTTAGATACTCACTTGATCTTTTCTGTGAATGGTTGAAATATGTCGGAGTAGCCTTTGAATCTGCTATGAATCGTTATGCAATCTTGTCGCTCTTATTTTCTCTTCTTCGCTCTGTTGTTTTCACTTTATCACTTGGTGATTGAATGAGCTCTTTGTTTCCCTATTAATATAAAATAACCTAAGTGGTGCATTGAATGCTTCAACCACCACTCAGTTGATGAAAAAAAGACCCTCAGGTATCATACCAAAGTCTTCATCCTTGGTGAGTATACAACACTCGGGGTAAGTGACAAATTATTTGTACTTTTCACATGTTCATCGACACTACTCAGTTTGTAGAAAATACTTGATTGTCTTTCACATGTTTACCAATGATGCTCAATTTATATTTACAACTTGGTTATTTTTCATATGTACACCGACCATGCTCGGTGTGTATTGACTGACGAGACTAGATTCGCAAAATCAAAAAAAGTAATACCATACTGCATCTCCATTCATATTAATTTGGCATATTATCAATGAATATTGGAATCGATGTAAAATACAAATTTCTAAAGTGTAGTTCTGTACTTGTTTTTCTTAGGTGGGGGTGGTAAAATCCCCTAATCCATTAGATGATGTGTCACCTATTGCAGTGCTTGGTCCAGCATCATCTTTTCTTGAAGCTTTCCTCCACATTTGATTTCTCATTCTCCTGATGTCTTCAATAGTGTTCCCATTAGAAAAAGTGCTTGTCTCTGTCACTCAGTCTCTACAGTCCTTTCTTAGGTGACCAACCTTATGATAGTGTAAGCATGCCATTCCAGAGCTAATCTAATTCTTCAATCTTTGTATCCATTTCCTCATGCAGCTTATAGCTATGTGTCCATATCTACCATATTCTGTGCAATTTACCCATGTGTTGTAATCCCAAGCATATGAGTTACTGACTCTTCTTGGTTTATAAGCATTTTCTTGCTCTTTAGGTTTCCAGACTTTCTTTTTCTTTTTCCTGCATTCATGAGATGTGTATCCATGCATTTTTCAAGTCAAAGAATATTTTTCCATTTAGGATTCCTTCTTTGGTTTGTTCACCTTAGATTTACATTCATGTGCTTTGTGTCCATTCTTTTTACAGTTATAACAGTTACCGATGAATGTAGAAGTGGATTTAGGAAAACCTTTAGTTTTGTTCCTTCAAACATTTGATGAGTGGCTTGGTTTTCCATAGTGATTACATGACTGCTTCTTTGCTTTTGGATTTGTGTAGACATTCCTTTGATTAGATTGGTTTGATGATTCTCCATGCTCGATATACCCTAAATCGATATTGTTGTTGATTCTTCTTTGTCCATTCATAAAATCATCCATCCTTTTTGTACTTTCTTCAGCTTTCTTGATCATATCATTATGTTGTTGCTGAATCCTTACTTCATGCTTTAGTTTCTCATTTTATTCTCTTAGTTCACCAATAGCTTCCAATTTCCCATTGAGTTCTATGTTCACTCAGTTGGCCTCATGACTCATAAGAACTATTTGATTGGTGATCTCATGATGATGTTCAATAAGTCTTTGTATCTCTGATTCTTTCTCTTGCAGCTTTTCAGTGATCTTCCTCCTGTCATCAATAGCTAATGTTATTTCTTGTTCAACTTGTCTAGCATTATTCATAACATTAATCATTCTTACCATCTCTGTCTCTTGACCAATCTGTAGTACCTTCACTTGTTCAGTCAGATGTTGATTTATTTCATTAAGGCTTGTAATGCTTCCTTCAGATGTGTCAGATGTATTACTCTATGTAGATCCTGATGAATCAAATAAATCGGGTATCTCTTCTTCATGATAGTTATTTTCATTGTAGTGATATGCCATGGCTTTTCTCTCATCCAATAATTCTCTCATCTTGATTCTTTCTTCTTTGTATTGCTCAAAGAAAATCTGTATCTGCAACTTCTGATTCTCAATATTCTTGTCAAGATTATACCTTTCCATTGTATGATCTTTTCTCTCAAGTGATTTAAACTTTTCCAAATAAGAGGTCTAGCTTTGATACCAATTGTTGGAATAATAGAATGGTGTGTATTGAGAGGGGAGAGGTGAATCAGTACACTTAAAATGATTTATCAAATAACCTTAGTAATATTTTCTTACATTACTGACCATATTGCTTTTCTACCTTATGCATGTAATATCATAACATAAATGTAAATGCATGTAAACATTCATGAAACTTGTTAACACATGACACAAGAATTGGTAACACAGAAAAACCCCTGTTAGAAGGTAAAAACTGTGGTGGGGATGAAACCCACAAAGCTTCACTATCTGCATAATGGAAGGTGTCGGTTAAGGCTACAAGTTATGATTACTTCTGGTGATCTTACCCTATTAGGAGTAACATGTTAGACTTTTTAAGTCTACTCGGTTAAGAGATTTTAGCAACACAATCTATATGTGCACTCGGTTAAGAGATTTACAATAAGAATGTTAAGTCCACCTTCTTAAAGGATTTATTCTATTTGCTAAAATTGTTAAAGAGTAGTCAAAAATACTTATGACCTGATAACTTGCAATCTTGAATTTTTGAATGCAGATCCATTAAGATCACAAAATTTATGTATCACCTATAGTGATGGATAATACCTTTGTTCTGCTTGGTAGCCTTGATCCTAGTTCTTCATAACTGAATTATTCCTTTTGTGTCATTTTGCATGAAACTTTCTATCTGATCAATAGATGTTCTTGTGCGGCTACAATCATCATCATCTTGATTGATTACTACATCTATTTATATAATGTATTGACCTAATTAGGTTTCACTCTTTACAAGAGAAACTCTATGATCAAAGGTTTACAACTTGACCTTGATCTCCTATCTTGCATGTTTACGATCAGTTAGACTAATTAAAACTATTACTTATGCTTTTCTTTATCCTCAAGAAACAATTTTCCATCCAAGCATAAAGCTAATTTAAAACTAAAGTGTTTTAGTTGATGTGTAGATTGAGATCCACTTTTATTGGGAATAAAAATGTCTCTCGGTAGACTGGTGCTTGGTATACTCTGTAGTCAGTGCTCTCAGTTTACTCTGTGAACTATTTGTCAGTGATAGTGCTATTGGTGTTCACTGATTTTGGTGAACATTGTGCTAAGACATTTTTGGTGACCTCTGCACTTAACTATTTTGGTGACCTCTGCACTTGACTGAATGCTGTCACTCAGTGATCATGTAACCAACAATTCAAAAAATATTTCCTTGTATACTAATCATAACTTATCATCCTTTAAGGATTACCAATCCCTAGCTCCTAGTGAAAAAAAAGTGACTCATCATGAGAGCATGACCCTTGTTTGAAATGTGTGATGGCTCCATTTTTCATTCTCAATGTTGCTCCTTTTTTATATCACCACCTTCCCTAATCAATAAAAAAAATATGGGGGGAGGGGTAGAAGAGATGCTTGACTAGCTCCTCTTATATGGTGGATTCTTTTGTGTTTATTTGTTTGTATTGTACTTCCCCTATGATGTGTTGCTTGTAATATGTGTTGTTTATACTTCTTTAAATGGCCCTTGTTGCTTTGCTAGTGAAAGGAGCTGGTGAAGCCATAATAGAAGAATATGTTACAAGAAAAATGTTGAGAACCTGCTACCGAGTTATGCTATTCGAGTATCTTCTATACAAGAGTTGAGATCCATTCCTCAAATGAATGTTTCATTTGATGATACTGGTAAGCTGGTTGCATTTGACATTAATTATTTTGAAAATAGTCTGCCTCCTACATATAAGATTGAGTCTGCATTTAAGTCATATTTGAAGATTAGAAGTTCTAAGGACTCTAGACCTAGTGATGGATATTTGAGCAGTGCTAGTGCAAGATTTTATAGCTGTAAGAATGGTTTCAAAGAGTTAAATGTTGTAGATGAAGAGAACAAGAGAGAGTTTGAAGCTTTGTTGGATAGAAGGCTACAAAGAGGCAAAGGCAAATACTAAGGTAAGTTACCCTTGAAATTTTTTAACTGTAACAAGATTGGTCATTTTGCATCTAACTTCCCTGAGAAAGATAATGAGGAGAAGAAAGATAACAGAGATAAGGACAAAAGAGAAAAAATATTCAGGAGATTCAAAGACTACAAAAACAAAGAAAAGAAATCTTGTCATATTTCTAATGAAGACCTAAGTGATCATGATTCAGATGATAGTGATGAAAAAGAATTTGTGTATGTTGCTATTAAATACAATTCTGATGAAGAAAAGAAAGAAGAACCAAAATCCCTAATATCACAAGTAAGTAAAAATGAAAGATAAATTATAGATAGTGGTTGTTCACACCACATGACTGGTGACACACTTAAGTTTATTTCCTTGGAGAAGCATGATGGAGGATTTGTTAGATTTGGTAACGATGCTCCATTACCTGTGAAAGGAAAAGGTTCTATAATTCTACTGAATAACACAAGATGTGACCATGTTTATTGGGTTGAATGCTTAAAGTATAATCTGTTGAGTGTTGCATAGTTAAATAACACAGGTCACCGACTGGAATTTCAACATGGAAAGGTGGATTTTTTTGATAAGGAGAGTCTGATTACTACTAGAGAACAATCTAAAGGTAATTTATTTTGTCTTGATACTTATATGAAGAGTTTCCTATTTACTAAAGTTGAGGATGTTTGGCTATGGCACAAAAGGCTTTGTCATGTTAATTTTGACAACTTGATCAAAGTGGGTAAAAAGAATAGAGTCAGAGGATAACTGAGATTAGAGAAACCTGGAAATATTGTGCAGAGAATGTCAAATGGGTAAGATGACTAAATCTTGTTTTTCAATCAAGACTTATGTTACACAAGGAATTTTGGATTTAGTGCATACTAAATTATGTAGACCCGTGAGAACTCAAAGTTACTATGGAGACAGATATTTTATTTTGTTTGTGGGTGAGTAATCTAGAATGATATCTGCAATGTTTTTAAAAGAAAAATCTGATGCATTTCAAATGTTTAAGTGGTATAAAGCCGGGGTTGACAAAGAAACAAGAAGACAATTGAAATGTCTAAGATTTGATAGAGGAGGTGATTTTACATCTAATGAGTTTACACTATTTTTTAATGAAAATGGAATTAAGAGAGAGATTTCAGCACCGAGGACACCACAACATAATGGTATTGCTGAGAGAATAAAATTTTCTATTATTGATTGTGCTAGGACACTGATGATTGAGAAATGTATTTCTGAAAACTTCTGGAGAGAAGTGTAGTCAGTACTGTTGTTTACATGTTGAATCGAGTACAAATGAAAAAAGGTACCAACAGAACACCTTATGAAATTCGGTATGAACAAAAACCTAATGTGAGTTATTTCAAAGTTTTTGGAAGTAGATGTTATATCTTGAAAGATTCTAGAGAAGGAAATTTTGATTCTAAAGGGGATGAAGGGATATTCTTAGGATATTCTTCAAGGAGTAAAGCCTATAAGTGTTTGAATAAAGTTACTAACAAAATGGTGGAAAGCGCAAGTATTAGAATTGATGAGTTTGTAGAAAAGAATGATGAAGAAAGAAAAAAGGAACCAGAAGACTATGAAAAGTTTGTATATGTACAACCTGATGTTCCTGACACCTTACCAAAAGCACCTACCAGGGACGAAGCTGAACAAATTGCTCTACAACTGAATGATAAGGATGAAGTACCGAGACCTACTGATCTTGTTTTAGCAAAGTATGTGATGAGGCACCACTCCCCAAGAAAGATTATTTGAAATAAAGATGTTGTAGTGATGACAAGAAACAAGGTAAGAGACAATATGTTGGTGCCCACAAACACTGAATTGAATTTCCTTTGGACTTGACAATCCAACGATGGGAAATCCAATTATTTTTGGCCAACTAATGGGAATGATCGATTATGATCCTCTTCCCCTACACTTCTGGCTTAGCAGGACCAAGGCGGGTGCACCTTCACTTGAACAGGATTTTTATAGCAGATAACCTGTGTATGGAACTCAAACTTCCATCTCTCAAAGTATGGCAAGGAACTTGAAATAAATATAACTAAAATCAATATATCATGAACTGTAAACTAAAATACTTTAAGTATTTGAAAGAATGTTTAGTAAATGTGTATGTAATTTGAAATGAATAGATAGATAAGATATCACAAAACTATTAACAATGAATTGAATAACTATAATCCAAATAATGATTAGACCAGTGCCTTATTCTACCATGGGCAATAGAGTCAAGATCATTCCAATCTTATGTTCAACCTCAGAAATAGTTTTACAAGAAAACGTATCACTTCAAAGGTGTTATGGAATGTACATGCAACCTAAAACAAATTTAGAGATATTTTAAAAGGGTAATACTTCTCAGATGTTAGACCAATTGACTAAGGCCTCAATCAACATAATTTAACCATGCAAAATGAGAAAACCAATTGAAAATATAGACTATGAATCAAATCAGGAAGCATGCTCATCAAACTATCACTTTGAAGAAGTTCTATTGGTTTATCTGAGGGACTAATTGTATAATGATAATGAAAATATTACACATGTGAAAGAAAAAGGACTTATCTTTCTTGATTTTGAAAAAATAGTACATCCAGGTCCATGTTTATACTTGTTGATTAAAAACTATCCAAATATGTGAAATTGTATTATATTGTATTGTCTCTCTTTACATTTTACATTATTTATATATATGTGTTTGAGTGGCTTTCACACCTTTTAAGGGTGAAAAGACACAACTCTTATTACAAATTATTTTGAAAAAATAATAAACTAACTAAAAAGTAACTACCTAACTTTCAAATTTGGCTTTGGTATAAAATCCAAAACACCTCGTGAAAAGCTAATATTTCTGCTAGAGATAGGAAATTGGATTTTCCAAACTGGATCGTTTTTAGATTTTTAAAATTTGACAATCTTTGTCCTCTGTTGAAATCATCTTTGTAGCAGGTCTAAATCCTAGCATTTTCTGAAGGCTTCGATTAGTTAGTTCTATTTATTTGTGTCATAAAGCTTCCTTCCTTTGATATTTTTTTTTATGGAGAAAAATACTTCTTGATAATAGATTGGGACTTCTAAATTATCAAAATTTAGGGTACCACAACAATCTATGTTTGGTATCTTCATTTGAGCCAAAGAAAGTTAAAGATGCACTAGATAATGAAGATTGGATGAAAGAAATAAGAAATATTTTGATCAGATAGAAAAGAACAGTACATGGGATTTAGTACCTAGGCCAAAGGATAAAAATTTTATTGGTACTAAATGGGTTTTTAGAAACAAGCTGAATGAGAATGGAGAACTTATCATAAACAAAGCTATATTGGTTTGCAAAGGTTATGCACAAGAAGAAGGTATTGATTATGGAGATACTTTTGCACTTGTTCCTAGATTGGAAGGATTTAGAATACTTCTAGCTTATGTGGCTTACAAAGGATTCAATGTTTATCAAATGAATGTCAAGTCTTCATTTCTGAATGAGATACTGGAAGACGAAGTTTACATTGAGCAGCCTGAAGGATTCATTGAGAGAACAAATAAGAACAAGGTATGCAAATTACACAAATATCTTTATGATTTGAAGCAAGCACCCCGAGCATGGTATGAGAGATTTCACTCTTATCTAATAAAAATAGGATTTCAAAGAACAAGTGATAATAGTAATGTTTACTTGAAGTGTGACAGTGACAACAAGGTTTTGATTACTAAAATTTTTGTTGATGATATTATTTTTGGAGGCAATAACACCTCATGTAAGGAATTTTCTAATCAAATGAGAAAAGACTTAGAAATGTCAATGATTGGAGAGATTAAGTTCTTTCTAGGTCTATAGATACAAAAAGCTGCAAAAGGGATCTATATTAGACAAGCTAAGTATATCAAAGATATCCTCAAAACTTTTGGTATGGAATATTCCAAGCCTGTTGGAACACCGATGGTCACAGGATGTAAATTGTCTAAAGAAGATGAGACATAAGAGGTTGATAATACTCTTTACCAGTCCATGATTGGTAAACTGTAGTATGTTGTTCACAACAAACCTAATATAGTACACGTTGTTGGGATTTTTGCAAGATTTTCCTCTAATCCTAAGGAAACACATATGTCTACAGTCAAGAGAATCTTTAGATATCTGAAAGGAACTAAAGATTTTGGTTTATTGTAAAAGAAAGGAGGTACTTTTGATATGCAAGTCTACACTGATGTAGATTGGGTTGGAAACATTGATGAAAGGAAAAGTACTAGTGGAGGAGAATTCTTTCTAGGTGAAAGATTGGTCACATGGCTAGGAAAGAAGTAGAGTTGCATTTCATAGTCTACTGCTGAGATAGAATATATTGCTTTTGCCATGAATTGTGAAAATATTGTTTGGATCAAACATCTACTTGAAGGTATGCAAGAGATTATCTCAGACCCTATAAGTATTTTTTGTGACAACACAAGTGTTATCAACATATCAAAGAACTCGGTTATGCATTCAAAGACCAAGTACATTTCTATCAAGTATCACTACTTGAGAGAACAAGTTCAAGAGAAAAATGTGGTATTGGAATATGCAAGTTCAAAGGAACAACTAGTTGATATCTTTACAAAGCCACTACTGAAGGATGCTTTTGACTATCTCAGAGGTAAACTAGGGGTTCTTCCCCTATCCAATATTCACTAAGAAGCATGAGGCATACTACATCAATTCTATGCTTTATTAGAATATATATTCTTGAATTGATGTTAGTATGACACACTTTAGGTGATTCCTGAAGTTGTGTGGAGATTTCTGTATGCAATAAATATTTGTACATGTAAGGTATAATCCAATGTTGAAACAAGTTTTTTAGGAGTATAAATTTTTGGCATTGTTGTCAAAGAGGGAGAAAATAAATTGATGACATTTATCCATAAGGGAGATATTGATGAAAGAGGGAGAGAATGAATTTCTACTATTTACTCATGAAGGAGAATCAGAATGTATTATATACTATCAGAAGATTTATCCTTGAGGGAGAACAGTTTGAAGATCATAAATAGAACTATCAACTCAGAGGGAGTAATGACAGAGATTGACAGTATTGAGAATTGTCATCATAAATTTCTATAGTAATACTAGTGTTTCCATTAATGCCAATGAGGGAGATTTTTAATCAAATGATGGAGATGATGAAGACCGAGTAATAATAGGTATACATGTCTGTAGAAATGCTTAGATCAGTTGTTGTCATTAATGTCAAGCAATTAATTACTATTTTTTATTGAGTTACCATATCATAAGAAGGAGAAGTTAAATGGGTGACAAATACAGATCAAATAATGGTGAAGTAATGTTGATATAGTTCTTTGCTACTATATATTTTATGTTATCAAGTCAGTACACTTGATTTATTAAGTCAGAGACTGCAAAGAGTTAAGTTATGAATGAAAAGAGTTACTCTACCAAGCTAGACAGAGTCAATCGGTATAGAGTTGTGTTAGTCGGTTTTAGTTACCGAGCATCGAGAATGAGTTAGGCACTGATAAGTGAATGAATTTATTTATCGAGTTACAAATAAAATTACCGAGTACATGATATTGATTGAAAATGGTGATAAGATCAAATTTAATACGAAGCTATGATGATCTAGGTGTTGTTAAGAATTAAATGAAGTTTTTTAGAAGATCTAGAAGTGAGAAAATTCAATGATAAGATCTAAGGTGAAGATTAAGCGGTTAAAACTGATTATTAAAGTTCCAAGAAAAAGTTCAAGTTACGAGGTAAAAGTTAACAATTTGTCGAGCTAAGATTTGTGAAGGAGATGATCGAACAACTGAGCGCAAATGATGGAAAAACTAAGAAAGGAAATTAAGAGGCAAATTTTTTTCTATATAAAGGATGAGAAATAAATAGAGATGCTAGTGAGTTTAATTAAGAAGTAGAAGAAGCTGAAGAAAACAAGTTACCGAGCATAAAATAGATGCCGAAAGAGAAGAATCTACAGTCTAAGAGTAGAGACAATGGAGTATGTGATTCCATTATTCATGTGAGCATAAAGGATCTGACCTAAGAAAAAGGTAGTTTCTATATTTATAGATCAAATTTTTACTATTTCTTATTAGCATTTGTAATAGAGAAAATATCTTAACCAAGTGGATTTAATGGTCCTATTTGTAAATCCTAGACGTAGGTGACATTCCAAAAGAGTGTTTAAAGTCCTCTACCAAGGCCACTCCTAACGGGGTGAAGATCTTAACAGATCTGAGGTAAATCCCTTAAAATCGTCACATCTAGAAAATGTGTTTGTATTATTCAACAGGATAATTTCTTAACCGGGTGTACTTCAGAAAGCTACAATTTTAATGTGGGTCACAATTCCCACTAAGGTCTTTCCTGTATTGGTTTTCCTCGTTAAATCTGGTTTTAACTGATTTTGATTGATTGATTTGCATATTATGAGATGTATGGTTGTTTAAATTATTAAGTTATTTGGTGAGTCAATTATTATTGTATTTAGTTCTACCGAGTGAATTAGTGAGCTAAGTTTTAAGTATTTAAGTTTGATTTTTTCTGATTCACCCCCCCTCTCAGTGGATCAACAAATAATATGTGTAAACAGACAACAAATAGATTGATATGAAAATTATAGAACCAGATCTGAGAAATAGATGAAGCTATTGGCCTACAAAGAAATTTTCAGCCCAATTTATCTATCAGGGGTAACCTAGAGTTAGGGGTGACTAGAGTTTCCCCTTCTTGTAGGATTCATCCTAGCACTGCCAAAAAGAGATGAGATACCAAAGGATTTTAAGTAGATAGTATGATCTTCCTAAATTTAAATTTGAAACTTCACCACCTGTCACATGCATACAAAAAAATAAGGAAAATGTTGGGAGAAATGGTTTTCCTAAGTCAAACCCCTATATATTAATTAACCTTGAAATCAAATTGAAATTGCATAAAAGAAAAAGTGTGTTGTCAGTAGAAAAGACTTGCCAAGATATTATACCTTCACAAGTGTCAAATTTCTCATATTGAAGATGCTTGAATGTTGTCTTGATGTATTCTTGAACTTGGATATATGATAGGAAGAACATGAATGCCTTCACACATGCTAGGATCTAGACATTACTCCATATCTTCCATCCTTGATGCTTGAATTGAACTTGATTTCTCCTTAAATGCTTGAGTGATTGAATTGCAAGAATTTGATTAATGGATTGATTGCTTTTATATGTTTATTTATATCCCAAAATGAGGGAGGTAGCTTGTATTTATATCTTTCCTATCTATTTCAAGGCTCAAAATTCAAAGGACGTTGAATTGTTTTTGAAATCCTACCCAAAATCAAAATACCAACCTCCAATTCAAATTTGGGCCCAAGCTAGTGTAAAAGGGGTTCCTCCTGATGTACTGGGTGACTTGGGTCACCCCATACATTCTATTTTTCCCTTTACAAGGAAAAAGAGGCCCAAATTTTAATTAAAAGTCAAATTTGATATGAGGATTTTGAAAATGTGCACCAAATCGAGGCGTGATCAAGCATAACGAGCATGAAAGACCTGGACACTAAAATAGGGCCGGCCTAAGGATTGAAATTGTAAGTGTTCATAGTTTAAGATGCTACATCATCATAGATTTAATATTCACATATCAATCATGCACAACATTCCTTCACCTTCAAATGTTTGTTCTACTCACAAGTTACGTTGTGATTCCTTGGCTCACCAACAATGGAAGTACTCTTCATAGTTCAACAAGAACCCATCTCTTATGATGAAATAATTGATACATTGCATGCCATATATATCATTCTTTTCTTCATGACCTCACTTTCAAAATTAATTATTATGTTCCGCTATCAAATATAAGTGAAGGAAAATCCATATGTCTCATTCTAGGTCTAATCATATTTATATATATTATTTTAATAGTAGATAAACATTCATATGTCTATTCTATTAACTATGGGGCATAAGATTTGGCATTACTTCTATTAAAATTGGTATACTAACAAGATTAAGTGATTTTATGTATTCAAAGGGCCTTTCCTGCTTACCTTTGTCCATTTATTATAGCCTTGATCACCATTTAGCTTGATCTTCAATAGTGAGCTAAATCCCTAATACTCTTCAGCTTTTCAAGACACACAATGTAATTTTGGCATAATTTTGACCATAAAATATTGTTAGAAGATGCCACACTTCAATTTCCTTTTTTAATCATAATACAAATTATTCCCTCAACCTAAATATAAAACTTTTACTCATATGGAACTTTCATATACACATATTATATACACAAAAGGTCTAAAAAATGAATTATTTTAAGGAAACACTAAATGAGATAAAAAAAAATTAATAATTTATTTTGTAATCTCTTTGGGTTCTCTTCCACTTGTCTATATATTGTCTGTTTCCTTCATATGCTATGTGAATTATTTTGTTGCATAGAAGTTTCCTTATTATTGTTGGTTCCATTGTTGTTGAATTACAACTATAAATTTTGTCAATGTTTCTCTTTTCATATGTATAGTTCCTTTTTTGAATGAAGTTACAATTTTCTAAATTTAATTATTTTTGTGGATATAGAATATTTTTTATTAAGGGCAAAGAAAAACTTGAAGGGGCCAAAATCCCTATATACAAAAATTAAAATACCTGTCATAAGGAAACTCATAGCCAACACCCAACAAACACACACCGATAAATAAACAAATAAGACACCAACACAAACAAACAAAGAAACATTAATGGAGGTTCTTGATGGACTCAACAACCTCACCTTCCAGGTGATTCAACTCTTTATACATATTCTTTATTTCTTGCACCAAATCATTCTTATTAAACTAAGGAAAAATTTTGAGGTTTCCACGAGTTCAGGCACAAGGAACCTTATCAACAACGCTTTGAATTCCCATATCTGCATTTTCCAAATTTAAAAAAAAGGCACTATAGGGGGACTTAGAAGCTTGAAACTTTTTCTAATTTTCAACTAATCATTTTATGATCTCATCGCTATTATGAATGGCCTTAAAACTAATGTTAACCAAATTGTCACTTACCTTCTCCATTTTGGCTTCTAACCCTAAAATACACCCTTCATAGATAGTCTTTAAAATTCTCACATTCTTTGAAACATTCTCTAGGATTGTCCACATCTTCTCATTCTCCTTTGAACTAGAAAATCCCTCTCTATTTTGGATTGATGTGATATTTGATGACATGTAACTGATTGAATGTTTGACAATGTTAAGTTGAAGATGATGCAAGACATTAAATCAGTTAATGGTTTGTATTGTCATTGATGTCAACTTGATATCATATGTATGGTCATAAACATAATGTCAAAGACTTCAGAGCATCAATGGAATAGAGGTTATGCTTTCAGAAATACATTAAAGTCTAGTATTCACCAAGTGACAGACTACACCGTCAGAGTGCACACCATCAGTAAAGATAGAGATAAAGTCACAGTGATACCTGACGAGCAGCAGACAGTGTTGCCCGACAAAGTAGAATCACAGGATGCCCAACGAGCTAAAAACAGTGTTGCCCAACGAGCAAGATCCAATGATACCCGATGGATGGAGATCTCGAAGCTAACTGAAGTTGCACCGATGGAACTGGCAGTTGTCACCGGCGATGAACTATAGAATTGACCGACAGAACAGAGAGATCAAAAAATGACAAAATATCTAGCTGGCAGAGCTAAAGGATAGACTTAACTGGTTGTTTTAATTTTTTTATTCAAACTGTAGTTAAACAATTGATTTGTACAGCTGGCAAGATGATAACTACGAGATAAATCAGGAGTTAAATCCATAAATCAATTTGGTTGGATTGTTTTTCACACCAAGAATCAAGATTCAAGAACCAAGAATCAAGGAATATAATGTCTATATAAGAGACAAGCATAATTCATTTTTGTATGCAATCAGATACACGGGTGAGTGAATTGATAGAAGATGCTGAAGAGAAACTGATGAAGGATAAACTTCATGCAGTCCTGATCAATCAAGCTAAGGGAGAGCTAAAGAATTCTGCAGACACCGACGAATAGAAAATCACAACATCACAGAGAAGAAAGAGTTAAGTACAAAGGAATTGAATTGATACATTTATCAAAAAGATATTGTAAGTAAATAGATCTAAAAATCTGCAATTCAGTTGCATTAGAAACAGGTCATTTTGTTTCAGTTTAACCATTGAAGCATTAAGTCTCTTAATAGAGTAGGACTTAACAGTCTTTTGTAATTGAGGTATATCATAATAGATTACTAGAAGGTTGACTCATGATAGTAGCATTGGTCTTACCTAAAGACTATTGACAGTCTAAGAAGAAGGTTGATTCAAGGATGGTAGTAAGATTAGCATAAAGCCTATTGACAGTCAAGAGACTGATTCAAGGATGGTAGCATAGATGCCAGATACTAAGTGACAACCTATGT
>MU226949.1:252521-267918 GCA_018584345.1 Thuja plicata
GATAGATATTTTATTCTCTTTGTTGATGATTATTCTAGAATGATGACAGTCATGTTTCTAAAAGAAAAATCTAAAGCATTCAAGATGTTTAAATGGTATAAGGCTATGGTAGAGAAACAAAGTGGTAAGGATCTAAAATGTTTGAGATCAGATAGAGGAGGAGAATTTATATTAGATGAATTCACTAATTTCTGTAATGAGCATGGTATAAAAAGATAGGTTTCTACACCAAGAACACCACAGGAAAATGGGATTGCTAAGAGAAGGAACAGATCAATAGTTGATTGTGCAAGAACACTGATGATAGTGAAGGACATCACCCAGATCTTCTGGAGGGAAGCTATTAGCACTTTTTTCTACACACTTAACATAGTACAATTAAGAAAGGACTCAAAGAAGACTCCTTATGAGCTATGGTATGGTAAAACACCCAATATAAGTTACTTCAAAATTTTTGGCAGTCAATGTTATGTCTTAAAAGATTAAAGAAATGGAAAGCTAGTTGTTACATCAAATACAACTGGGGTTGCCATTACTTACTTGGTGATTGTTTAAGTAGGGTTTCCATGAAATTCTAAAATGGCGTGATGGCTAGGGCTTCATTTCAAACTGATTAACCGTTCATTCCAACTTTCAAACTGCTATGCCTTCATACCTAGATGTCTTAGTGCTCTAATGCTTTTCAATTTCTTTCTCTAATGTAAATGTGAGAATGATTGACTACGAACTTCTTTTTATACGATCTGCCACATTTAATGCTTGCAACCATACATAGAGATTTTCAAACTTTGATCCTGATGTAATATAGATAATGTGTGAATGCATATACCTATAATTTGAGCTTTTAACCATGAATCCAAAGGCGCATACTCAAAAGTGAGTACACCAACCACGCAGGGGTTTCAAGCTAGAATAGCTCCCCCTAAGACCAAGAAGGTCTATTCAGGCAGAAGTAGAGGGTGTGTCCACTGTGGATGTATCAACTACTTTGTCAACATCTTTGTCCTTCTTTACTTCAACCCAAACTTTGCTTGAATCTTCATTTGCTTTGACAAAATTGACTTCTCTCTCTTCAAATAGAGACTTTTTGGGATCTTCTTGTTTCTGAGTTTTGGATCTGCAAAACCTTGTGATATGTCCAACCTTTCCACTTGTGTGACAAATGATAGGAGGTATGATTTTTTTCTTCATCATGTTGCATTGTTTTTCTGTGTGTCCATTGTAGTTGCATATATGACATGTAATGTTCTGCAAATTCTTTTGAGGTTGATTTCTCTGATTTTTTTGATTCATTCTTCTTTGATTTTGCTGTGACTGAGTTCTGCAATGTATAGCCCTGTGACCAAATTTATTACAAGAGAAATAGTAACCATTAAAAGGTCTTACCTCTTTGCAATCTCTTGCCAAATGCCTATGTTTATTGCATGCATAACAAGTTATGTTAACTTGTCTGATTTCCCTTTTTGGTGGTTCAGATATAACCTCTGTAGTATCTTCAACTTTCTTAGCTTCTAAAGATGCTTTAAGTGTTTTTTCTTTCTCTTGTGATGATTTGATTTCATCTTGTGCTGTACTAAATCCAAGACTAGAAGTGTTTCCCTTTTTTCTTTGTGCATTGAGCTGGGATTGAATCAAATTAGAACTTGTGTGGAGTTTATCAATCTTATCCTTTGCTTCTGTTAATTCAGATTCCAACAACTTCTTCATGTTCTCCAATTCCAAGATTTTCATGTTTTCCTGTATAAGTTCATCTTCCAATTGTTTGCTTTCTTTGATCTTGTCTTCAATGTTGTTCTGGTTATCTATAAGTTGTTCCTCCAGATCTTCAAGTTTATCTTTTAGAGATTTATTTTCTTCATTAAGCTTTTTGACCATTTGTCCTAGATCACTTGTAGAACAATCTTTCAGATCTTTTCTTAGCCTTTTAATAAGTATTTGGGAGCCATTGTTTTTTAATCTTAGTTCTTCATTTTCCTTCTCAGATCTATCAAGATCTTCAAGAGCTGCTTCAAGATTCTTTTTCAAATTTTTTGCTTCAGCTGAGTCCATGATCTCCTCAAGTGGTTAAACTTTCTTTCAGAGGACCAAAGCTCTGATACCAATTGTTAGAAACACTGAGAGGGGGGGGGGGGTGAATCAGTGTTTATCAATTAATTATATTTCAGCCAATTAAACATATATCAAATGTGCATTCAAAGAATAATAATACCATAACACATAACACAAGATATGATTGTGGAGAAACTTGATCAGAGGAAAACTCCGATGGGGATTAGTACCCACAAAATATTGTACTAGGTATAATGAACCTGTTAATGTTCCTTTGCCCTATTAGAAGCAGTCTTTACAAATTGAGTACAATGACCTGGTTAAGGGTCTGACTCTATTAGGAGTCTTTTACAATAACCCTGTTAGGGGTGGATGGCTCACTGCCTAGGCTCACTACCCAATAATATGAAGGCTACAACCCTCTGAATGTTGATATGCACTATATCAAAAATGAGCTGCTATAGTGACACTGTTGTTTGATCAGTTCCATGTATGTGTGGATGCTCTTACTTCTTAAAGAGCTATATCATCTTCTAACTTCATTATATAGTCCCTCTGTAACTTCTTCTTGCACAATAATCAACTTCTCTTGCACGATGTAACATAACAATACATTACATACTTATATCTTTACAAACAAATAGGTGCGACCCAAAACATAACACTTAGTCGGCCTCTTTAACAAAATATACAACGCTTTCGAACAAGTCGGCTCAAGCGTGTTTACAACAACATTAATTACATCATTACAAACTTATATCTAAAGGTGCTTAGCCTTAGCATCACAAAATAATACACGCTGACCAAAATAGTAGTCGGCTTCTGTGTTATGTATTCTGGACTGTTTCCTAGACTGCAGTGTACTAATATGTCTATATCTTTTCCGTACTAAAGTTCTATACCTTGCATGTTTGGATATAGAATTTATATACACCATAGAGTATATACCTAAGCATGCCTGATCTGCTGTGGTCTCTAACATGCACGCTGATGTGTTGATCTCTGTATCTGTCTATTTGCTCTGTATTTTGTATTTAGTCATTTTATCTTCTAAGTTATCTTTGACAGAAACTTAGTATGACTTTGTTGCCATTATTGACAACACAAAATAATCCATGCTTCCTCAGGAAGTCAACTTTCCAACAATAAGATACAGTGAAATAATCAAGAATATTGTCAGTGCTATCAGAGTTGCAGGTGGAATAATTGAAGATACAACAGTGGTCATCAAGGTATTAAGAACTTTACTTCCTATCTATGCTATTAGAGTTCCATCTATTCAAGAGATGAGGTGCAACAAGGATATAACTTTGGATACATTAGTGGGAAGGCTTACAACTTTTGAGCTGGACAACTTTGACAATTACTGTCCTAGCTCGAGAAATTTTGAGTTTGCATTCAAAGCTAAACTAAACCTTGGTAAGAAGGATACATACTCTAAAGGGAAGCAGAAATAAAGCGAGAGTGATGATGAATATGATGATGAAGATCTTGACATAATTAAAGCATTAATTGCAAGAAGAGTTGCTAAAGGAAAATACAAAGGTAAAATACCATTGATTTTTTTTTCATGCAATGAGGTTGGTCACATTCTGCAAAGTGTCCGAACAAAGAAGACAAAGATGAGAAAAAGTTCAACAAGTTCAAAAGCAATAAATATTTCAAGAACAAAAAGAGCTACATGGACAAAGGTAAGAAGTCTTGTTATATTGCTAAAGATTTTGACAGTGATGAAGAAGAAGATGAAATGGTTTATATTTCTATTAAAGATGATTCAGATGAAAAGACAACGCTATTCTCACACATCAGTAAAAATGACACATGGATAATTGATAGTGGTTGTTCTCGTCACACGACTGGTGATAAGACAAAATTTGAACATCTTGAACACTATGATGGTGGGAGTGTCAGTTTTGGGAATGATGAACCTTGCCCTATGAAAGGAAAAGGTTGCATTACTCCAACAGAAGGAATCAAATGTGACAATGCTTATTGGGTTGAAGGGTTGTGGAGAAATATACTCAGTGTAGCATAGCTGAACAACATTGGCTTCAAGGTAGAATTCATGAATGGCAAGGCCAAGCTCCTGGATGGTAAAGGGAACCTGGTTGGAACTGGCAGGCAAACAAAAGGTACAATCTATTCTATCTTGATCTCACTGAAGGTTCATGCTTTATTGCACAAGTAGAAGAAAGCTGGTTATGGAATAAAAGGTTGTGTCATGTAAATTTTGATAATCTGGTAAACATAAGAAATAACAAGAGAGTCAGAGGTATTCCTATTTTGAAGAAACCTAAGTTAGCAATATGCAAACAATGTCAAATTGGAAAGATGATCAAGACAAGTTTCAAAAGCAATAATTACAATACTGATGAAGTCTTGGAATTGGTACACACTGACCTATGTGGACCAATTGGAACAAAAAGCTATACTGGAGAAAAGTATTTTATTCTATTTGTTGATGATCATTCCAGAATGATGACTGTCATGTTTCTCAGAGAGAAATCAAAAGCTTTTTAGAAATTCAAATTGTATCTTGCAAGAGTTGAAAAGGAAATAGGAAAGAAACTAAAATGCCTAAGATCTGATAGAGGAGGAGAATTCATTTCTAACAAGTTCAATGAATTATGTAATGAGAGAGGAATCAAAAGACAGGTATCTACCCCTAGTACACCACAAAAAAATAGAATAGCAGAAAGAAGAAATAGATCCATTATGGATTGTGCCAGAACCCTAATGATTAAAAAGAATGTTGCTGCCAAATACTTGAAGGAGGCCATCAGCACTATAGTGTTCACCTTGAACCAATTTCAGCTGAAGAAAGGTAGTAACCAGACACCTTTTGAATTATGGTATGTCTATAAACCTAATGTTCACTATTTCAAAGTATTTGGAAGTAAATTCTACATCTTGAAGGAAGTAAGAAATGGAAAACTAGATGCAAAAAGTGATGAAGGAATATTCCTGGGTTACTCATGTAAAAGCAAAGCATACAAATGTCTGAATCTTACTACTCGTAAAGTCATAGAAAGTGTACATGTCAAGATTGATGAGTTTGCAAAAAAATGTAAAGAGTAGAGTAGTAAAGAGCCTGAAGACTACAAGAAATTTTTGTATCATGAACCTGATACTATACCTATGACTCGAGCAATGGTGATTGGAAAAAAGAACTATCAACCACTATATATACTAGCACAAACTATACAACCCAAGTTGCAGATTGTGCAACCCGAGCTGCTGGTAGAAGAGACTGAGTCATAGACAAAGGGAACCTATTCTCAGACATAGGGACCTGAGTCATAGATAGAGGAACCTGAGTCATAGACAGTGGAACCCAAGCACCAGATAGAAGAATAGGAAAGAATGTTTGAGAATGACAGACCTAGTGGACCAAGTCCAGAATCAAGACTGAAGGATCCAGTAATTTAAAAATATGTTAGAAGGCATCATGCACTTGAGAAAATAATTGGAGATCAGGTAGAAGGTGTAATGACAAGGAAAAAACTCAAAGGTACATATTTACTAAGTGAATTTGGACCTAGAACTGTTAAAGATGCATTGAATGATGAAAATTGGATAGAGGCAATGAATGAAGAAATTGAGAAGATTGAGAAGAACAAAACTTGGACTCTTGTGCCTAGGCCAAAGGACAAGAATGTGATTGGAACCAAGTGGGTTTTTAGAAATAAGATGAATGAAAATGGTGAAGTTTCTAGAAACAAGGCCAGACTAGTTTGTAAAGGATATGCTCAAGAAGAGGGTATTGATTATGGAGAAAAAATTTCTCCTATTGCAAGACTTGAAGGAGTCAGAACTCTTCTGGAATATGCTACACATAAAGGATACAAAGTATATCAAATGGATGTGAAATCTACATTTCTGAATGTAATCCTAGAAGAAGAAGTATACATTGAAAAACCTAAAGGATTTGTTTATCCTAGCAGAAGGAATATGGTTTGCAAGTTGCACAAAGCATTGTATGGAATAAAGCAAGCACCCAGAGCCTAGTATGAAAGACTGCATAGCTATCTAGTAAGTATTGGATTTCAGAGAACCAATGATAACAGTAGCCTGTACATTAAAGAAGGACCATAGAAAAAAATATTGTTAGCAGAGATATTTGTTGATGACATATTATTCATTGGTTATGATGACTTATGCAAAGCATTCTCTATAGCTATGAGTAAATAATTTGAGATGTCTATGTTTGGTGAGATCAAATTATTTGTTGGACTACAAGTACATCAAATGAAGGATGGTATCTACATTACTCAATCAAAATATATCAAGGAGATACTTAAGAGATTTGGTATGGAAGATTCCAAACTTGTTGGAACACCCATGTGTACAGGACATAAATTGTCTAAGGATGATGATTCAAAAGAGGTAGATAAGACCAACTACAGATCCATGATTGGAAAATTGCAATATGTTGTCCACACTAGACTTGATATTGCATTGGAAGTTGGTATTGTTGCAAGATTTTCAGCTAATCCCAGAGATAATCACCTAATGGAAATCAAAACAATTTTGAGATATCTGAAGGGTACTGAAGACTATGGTTTATGGTATAAGAAAGGTGGGAACTTTGATTTGAAGGTATTCATTGATGTTGATTAGGTTGGAAGTGTTGACGATAGGAAAAGAACCAGTGGTGGAGCTTTCTTTCTTGGAAAGAGGTTAGTGTCTTGGACTAGCAAGAAACAGAATTGTATCTCTCAGTCTACAACATAGGTAGAATATGTTGCTACAGCAGTGAACTGTTCAAACATCATATGGATCAAGTAGTTGTTGTTAGGAATGAAGGAAGAAGTAAAAGAACCAGTCATTATCTACTGTGACAACACCAATGCTATTAACATTTCAAAGAATCTTGTGATGCACACCAAAACCAAGCATATAGCAATAAAGTATCATTTTTTGAGGGAATTAGTATAGAATAAAGAAGTAAGGTTGGAATATGTGAGTACTAAAGAACAATTTGCAGACATATTCACCAAAACTTTACCTAAGGATGCATTCTTGTATCTTAGAGGAAAGTTAGGGGTGCTTCCCCTAACTGAAGCTCACTAAAATAATAGTTTAGTGATGCATCAATCCAAGCCACAATGAAGATCTATTAGTTGATGCAGGTACATTAGAGCACAATGTAGATGAATTAGTACATTCAAGTACATTACAACTACAAAGTGAAATAGTATTGACTATTGGCATTTATGAAGATGGAGTCTTTGGCATCTGTTGTCAAAGAGGGAGAGTTTGCAATAATACATAAATAATAACTTAAGAGAGAGTTCATAACAATAAGAGGGAGATTTTGATGTCAGAAGGATTTTTTGGATAAGAATTAGAATGAAGCTAAGGACATTAAAGAAAGTTTTCTATTTCTCTACAATTCTCTTTATTATGACATGTTGTGTTGCCATCAATGCCAAAGAGGGAGATTGTTGAAGACAATTATTCAAATATGTATTGTCATTGATGTTACATATGTATATGCACTTATGTAGTGATGTTACACAAATGTCTACATTCAGACCGAGCATAGTTGGTGAATAGAATGAGTTTTTTAGTGTTGACCAAGTTCAGTCGGGTATTGAAGAAGTTCAGTGTTGACCGATTCACTTGGGCATTTCAGTCTTGGTCGGGCCTTCAGTGGCAGCCGACTAATAGTAGTTTACATTATATAATTAATTGATTATATGATGCCAACTGAATTGTGATTTATTACTTATTAAGAAGTGTATTCAAGCTGACTTGGCATGGCTCATCATATATATGAAAGGTCAAGTTTGGATTGAATGAGTGTGAAAAAGAAAGAAAAGAAAAGAGTTTAAAAAAAGGTGAAGTGGAAAGAGTGTGAAAAGGTTGAAGAAGCAGAAGTGTGGAATTCTGTGACATGAAGAGTGAAGGAAAAATCAGATGGGATTTTGATTGAGTATAGTTCACTCAGAGCTGCAATAGATTATCTTATCAGTGAGGATCCAGTTATAATCAGAACAGAGATCTGAATCAACAAAGATAGTTTCTTACACATACAAGCCAATTCATTGTTACTTTCTAACCATTGTAGCAGTGATCTCAAATCTCTTAACACAGTAGACTTGATAATATTTTGTAAATCCTCTCACAAGGTAGCATTTCTATGTTGAAGTGTTGAAGAACTCTAACAAGGCCACTCCTCACAGGGTTATTAAATCCTCTAACAGGGTCACACCTAACAGTGTGTTATTGTAACCTTTAACAGGGTTGGCTCCTAACATGGCTCACTTCGGAAGAGTGAAAAATAGTAACTAGTTACATTGGTGGGTTTTCCCATATTGGGTTTCCACATTAAATCTTGGTGTCATATGTGTATATGTTATTTGTTTCATGCTTTATGTTTCTACACTTAATCACTAAAGTATAATTGCATTGGATAATATAAAGATTACTTTGACACCTGAGTTACAGAAGAATATCTTAATTGCCCGAGTAATAGTGTTAAAGTATTTAAGACATATAAGGGAAAAAAGGATTTGTTTTGGAGTAAATTATTCACCCCTCCCCTCTCAGTTACTTATCTCATTTCCAACAATTATTACCTACAAGGTATGTCAACATCACTCTTCTTGTAATGGCAATATCTTTATATTGAGATCAATTCCCTACAGAGCCCAAACCTTTCTTAATGTTTTCAATAATATCTCCTTGAATGCCAGAAAATTCTCTCTTTTTCAATGATGTATCTATAACCAAAAATTTCAATGGCTCTTGAAACTTATTTTGTATAGGTACAATTGAAATAAAGTGGGCTTGTTCAAGTGTTTCAAGATTATCAAATTCAACCATTATTTCATTTTCCATCCTATTCATTGACCTTTTATTAGTGTAACAAGGTTGTTTAGCAAGTAATCTCAATTTGTCCACATCCATTTCAAATCAATGATCTAGCTTTCTATAATTAATTTTTCTCTTTACACTTTGAGCTATATTTATATGTTCATCCATACCATTAGGAGGAAGTGATCCATCCATTGCTTGAGCTTCTGTAGGACCTTCTCCAACATTCATTACTTGAACTTGGGTTGAGCCATCTCCAACATCCATTTCTTCAACTTTGGTTGACCCTCATGTCTGAGCTTCTCCTTCATCATGTACTTGTTGATTGTGAGATACACACAAAAAATAAACAAATTAGGACAATTTAGAGAAAATAAAAAATATAGACATATAAAGAGACTAAAAAGACACTAGAGAGACCTAAATAGAGTAAAAAGACTATAAAGAGACCTAAATAGAGTAAGAAGACTATAAATATAGTAAAAAGGTCTAGAGAGAGAGAGAGTTAAGGGTATATCTAGAGAGAGAGGGTGTTAAGAGGACATAAATAGAGTAAAAATACATATAAAGAAACTAAAAATATATATAAAGAGCCTAAGGGGGTAGAGAGACATAAATATAGTAAAAAGACTATAAAGTAAATAGAGAGATATTATTTTCCTTGGGTGGTCTGAGAGAGAGAGAGAGAGGTATTATAATATGTATTATCTCACATTATATGTCAAAATACTATGTACTAATACTATAAAGTAAAAAGACTATGTCCTAAGACTATAAAGTAAATATTATCCTTTTATGTGAGATAAGGGGTCAATTTGAAACATAATTTATTTCAAATAATAGAGAGTCATATGTGCCTTGGGTGGTCCTAAGGAGTCATCATATGTATTAATGGGTCATGTGGGATATATTAATGGGTCTTAGGATACATTAATGGGTCCTACGAGATCCTAAAATACATTAATGGGTTTGAATGAGTCCTCAAACACATTGATGTGTTGAAAGGTGTCCTAGGATACATTAATCGGTCTTAGGATGTCTTAAGGGATTCTACGTGTCTTAAGTAGTCCTAAGGGGTCCTATGATACATTAATGGGTCCTAGGATATCTTAACGGATCCTAGGTGTCATAAGTGGTCCTAAGGGGCCCTAGATACATAATTACATATTTTTTCCTAGGATGTCTTAAGAAGTACTAGGTGTTTTAACTAGTCATAATGGGTCCCAAGATAACATTAATGGGTCCTAGGATGTCTTAAGAGGTCCTCAGGGGTCCTCATATTTATTAATAGGTCCTAGGATACATTGATGGGTGCTAAGTGTACATTAATTTCCATTGGGATATATTTATGGGTGCCAAGGCATCATAGGATACACTAATGGGTCCTAATGGTCCTAAGGGTTCATAGGTGTCTTAAGAAGTCCTTATGTGTCCTAGGATGTCATAAGTGGTCCTAAAAGAGATGATGACATGTAACTGATTGAATGTTTGAATATGTTAAGTTGATCACCGAAATGCAGAAAGATAATGCAAGACATTAAATCAGTTAATGGATTGTACTGTGATTGATGTCAACTTGATATAATCTAATCGGTTATAATCAAAGTGTCAAAGACTTCAGAGAATCAGAGAGATAAGGATTATGCTTTCAGTAATGCATAAAAGACAAGCATTCACTATGTGACTACAAACACTGACAAACAAAGATCACCGAAAGTCAAGTCACAGTGATGTCCGAGTAAGAACACCAACGAGCATTACCAATGAGTAGAATCACAAGCATAACTGACAGCTATAATCATAGTATAAATAGATAGAGAATCCCAAGGAGAACTAGAGTGTTGACTGAACCTATCAAAGAGTTAAAACACCAAAATTAACTTGAGTTTAGAAACGACAAAATATCTAGATAGCAGGGCTAAATATAGACTTAATTGGTAGCTATCATTGTTTTCAAAGATAAGATAAAGCCAAAGATAAGTAAAGAATTTAAAGCTATTTTTTCTAGTTGGAAAGAAGATCTCTATGAGATAAAACAAGAGTTTTGCTTTAAATTAAATTGGCTAAGATTGTGGATCACGCCAAGATCAAGAAAATCAAGAACCTAACAACGGTGATATCATGTCTATAAAGAGACAACTTAATTCATTTCAAATTAAGGGGATTGAATGAAAAAGAGGATGATGGAGAGAAACTAATGGAGAACAACTTCATACAATCTTGATCAATCAAGCTAAGGAAAGAGCTAAAGTTTTTTGTGGACAATGAGCAATAAAGCATAGCATCACCGAGCAGAACAAAAGTGGAGCAAAGGTATTAAAAGGACATATTGATCAGATTATTTTATGAGATTACAATAGATCTAAAAATATGCAAGTATAAGTTATATATGAACAGATCATACTATTTCAGTTTAACCATTGATTCAAAAGGTCTCTTAACCGAGCATGATTTAAATATCCTTTCTATATTGAGATACATCCTAAGGAGTATTAAAAATTTTGATCATGAAGATAGCATGAGATGCCAGATACCTATTGACATGCTAAGTGAGTAGTTGATCAAGGAAGGTAGCATAGAGATGCTCGATATCAAGTGACAAACTAATATTTTAAATCCTCTAATAAGGTCACACCTAACAGTGTGTTTGTAACCTTTAACAGGGTTGGCCCTTCACCGAGCCCACTTCAAAAGAGTGAAAATTTTGGGTTACCGGTCCCAAGTGGTTTTTCCCTTAACAGGGTTTTCATGTTAAAAATCCACGTGTTATTCTTTTTATGATTCATTACTTTAGTGTTTTGCATTACACATAGCTAATCTAGATTGATTGGTATACTCTAGATAATTTACTATCTTTCAGTAAATTAACAAATTGCTATTCGCTAAACATATAGTATAAGGTTTTACAAAGCATTCTGAGCAGTAGTAATTTTATAAGTTTATTTGGAGGCATTCATCTTATATGACAGAAGATAACTAGAGGCTTAATATTGTTGTACTAAGTTTTTGGGTTGATTATTGGAATATTTTTGAGGCCACTGATTCACTCCCCCTCTTAGTTATTACTAACAATTAGTATTAGAGCTTGTGTTCTTAGAAAAGGATTTTAACAACTCAAAGAAAAATATCACAAGATGAACATATGAGATGTGCCCAAGTTGAATAAAGACAACTTTGCATCATGGCAAAGCAGGATAAGACTCCACCTATCAGGTATTGGAAATGATGTTACTCAATACCTTGATACTGAATATGTGTTGCCTACAAGACCTCATACTCTTGAGAAATTAAGAGAAAAGCATGAGCATAATTGCATGATGATAGAACTTACCTCATCACTCTTTGATGCTAAGTTTGAAGATGTCAAAACATGTACCTCTAAAAAGAAAATATGGGATAAGTTGAAGCTGGTACATGGAGGAGATGCTAATGTACTAAGAGCCAAGGCAGAAAGCCTAAGAGGGAGGTTTGATGACCTAAGGATGAAGAAGGAGAAAACATCACTCAATATAGCTGTAGAATCAAAGAGGTAGTCAATGCTATCCGAGGAGTTGGAGGTGTACTTGAAGAGGAGATAGTGGTAAGTAAAATCTTAAGAACCTTACTGCATGTATATGCTATTAGATTTTCTGATATTCAAGAAATGAGAGCAATTGCAAACAATACAATTACTCTAGATAGTCTAATTGGTAGACTGATTTCATTTGAGATGAATAACTTTGATAATAGTGTCTTACCATCTATAGAATCTACATTCAAATCTTCTTTGAGAATAAGTAATTCAAGTCATAAACATGCTATTAGAAATGATAGTGAAAGTGATAATGAGGATCAAGGACTTGATGAGATCGAAGCACTAATGGCAAGAAGATTGCAGAGAGGAAAATGTAGATACAAAGGTAAATTACCACTTGTATGTTTTAATTGTAAAGAGGTTGGAAACTTTGCTGCAAGATGTCCAAATAGAAGAAAAGATTATAGAAGTAATGATAGATCATATGAGAATAAGTTTGATAGAGGTGATAACAAGGATTACCGAAGTAACTAACAATCTGATAAAAGAGATACCTGAGACTACAAGGAAAAAGGGAAGAAAACTTATTACCTAGCTAAGAAAAGAGCTGATGAAAATGACACTGAATCAGAAGAAGACATCGAGATGGTATTAGCAGCCATGAAGGATGATTCAAATGAAGAAGAAGAAAGGTATGTAGAAATTGCACTCATATCTAAAGTTAGTAAAAATGATTTATGGATCATAGATAGTGGTTGTACTCACCATATGACCGGTGATAAATAAAATTTTGAGACTTTTGAATACTATAATGGTGGATCAGTGAGAATGGGTAATGATACACCTTGTCCAGTTGAAGGTAAAGGAACTATACTATTGAATAACTTGATCAAATGTGAAAATGCTTAGTGGGTAAAAGGACTGAATTATAATCTATTAGCTGTTTCACAAATAAAAAATACAGATCACAAAGTAACATTTGAGAATAAGAAAGCAAAGATCTTCAATAAATCAGGAAGGTTGATCGGAACCGGTGAGAAGACAAAAGGTAACCTTTTCTATCTTGATGACATTAACACCACTTGTTTAATGGCTAGAAACAAAGACATATGGTTTTGGCACAAAATATTATGTCATGTGAACTTTGACAACATGATAAAGATAAGCAATAAAAGGAATGTCAGAGGCTTTCCGAGCATGACTAAGCCCAAGCATATCATGTGCAAGAATTGTAAAAAAGGTAAGATGACAAAGTCTAGTTTCAAGAGTAAAGGCCATACATCTAATGCAATTCTAGAATTAGTCCATACTGATCGATGTAGACCCATGAGGACAAAGAGTTACTATAGAGATAGGTATTTCCTTCTCTTTGTTGATGATTTTTCTAGAATGATGATAGTCATGTTCTTAAAAGATAAATATGAAGCATTCAAGATGTTTAAATGGTATAAGGCTATGGTAGAAAAACAAAGTGAAAATAAATTGAAATGCTTAAGGTCATATAGAGGAGGGGAATTTACTTCAGATGAATTCACTAACTATTGCAATGAACATGGAATTAAAAGATAGGTTTCTACACCAAGAACACCACAGAAAAATGGAATTGCTAAAAGGAGAAATAGATCAATTGTTGACTATGCAAGAACATTGATTATTGAGAAAAGAATAACTCAAACTTTCTGGAGGGAAGCTGTCAGTACTATTGTCTACACATTAAACAAAGTACAATTGAAGAAGGACACAAAGAAGACATCCTATGAGCTTTGGTATGCTCATACACCCAATGTAAGTTACTTCAGAATCTTTGGTAGTCAATGTTTTATTTTGAAGGATGCTAGAAATCAAAAACTTGACTCCAAAAGTGAAGAAGGTATCTTTCTAGGGTACTCAACCAAAAGCAAGGATTTTAAATATCTTAACAAGTCATCTAACAAAATCATTGAAAGTGAAAATGTAAAAATAGATGAACTTGCAGAAAAGAATGATAAGGAAAGCAGAAGAGAACCAAAGGACTACGACAGGTTTGTTTATATAGAACTTGACACTCTACCCAAACAACATTTTATCGCTCCTGAGAAACAGAACATTGCACCCGACCATCAGGCTGCAATTACTGAAAATTAGGAAAATCCTCAAGATGATGTTCCAAATGATGGAAATCAAAATGAAGGACAGGAAGATGATCAGAATGATGAACATAGAGCTGAACCGAAACTTTCCAAGTATGTCAGAAGGCATCATCCATAGAATCAAATCATAGGAGACAAGAAGGCTGGAACAAGAACAAGAAGTAAGTCACTAAACACTAGATGTTTACTTTTTTATTTTGAGCCTACATCTGTTAACACTGCACTTGAGAATGAAGAATGGGTCATTGCTATGACTGAAGAGATAGAACAGATTGAGAAGAACAATACATGGACACTAGTACCGAAACCAGATAACAAAAATGTCATCGATACCAAATGGATATTCAGAAACAAGCTGAATGAGAATGGAGAAGTCATAAGAAACAAAGCAAGGTTAGTATACAAGGGGTATGCACAAGAAGAAGGTATTGATTATGGAGAAACCTTTTCCCCTATTTCTAGACTATAAGGAGTTAGAATTCTACTTGCTAATGCTGCATTTAAAGGATTCAAGGTATACCAGATGGATGTCAAATCTGCATTCCTAAATGGAATACTGGAAGAAGAGGTATACATTGAACAACCAAAAGGGTTTGTTGATACAAACAAGAGAAACATGGTATGTAGAATACATAAATCCTTGTATGGATTGAAACAAGCACCAAGATCCTAGTATGAAATACTTCACTCATATCTCATTAGCATTAAATTTTTTATAACAAGTGAGAATAGAAATCTATACTTAAAAGAAGATATCGATGGTAATATTCTGATTGCTGAAATTTTTGTTGATGATATCATTTTTGGGGGAAATGAAATGTTATGCAAATCCTTTGCTAATGAAATGAGAAAAGAATTTGAAATGTCTATGTTTGGGGAGATC
>MU226949.1:268004-321464 GCA_018584345.1 Thuja plicata
GAAGACAAATCAAATGAGGTAAATCAGACCTTGTATAGATCAATGATTGGAAAACTAATGTATGTTGTTCATACTAGACCAGATATAGCACATGTAGTTGGAATAGTTGCAAGATTCTCTGCTAATCCCAAACAATCACATATGACTACTGTCAAGAGAATTATGAGATATCTGAAGAACACCAAGGACTATGGCTTATGGTACAAAAGAGAAGGAAAATTTGAGCTACAAGTCTATACAAATGCTGATTGAGATAGAAACATTGATGTCGGAAAGATCACAATTGGAGGAACATTCTTCATGGGTGACAGACTTGTCACATGGATCATAAAAAAAGCAAGGATGCATCTCTTAGTCTATGCAGAAGTAGAGTATGTTCTTGCTGATGAAAATTGCTCCAATATTGCATGGATCAAACATTTACTGGATGGTATGCATATGAAGATTCTTGAACCAGTAATTCTCTATTGTGATAATACCAGTGCAATTAACATTTCTAAGAATCTAGTCATGCATGCTAAGACAAAGCATATTGTAATCAAGCATCACTATCTGAGAGAACAAGTGCAGGCAAAAGAGGTGATAATGGAATATGTTCAATCAAAGGAACAATTAGCTAATATATTCACCAAGCCATTACTGAAGGATACATTTGAATACCTGAGACAGAGACTAGGGTTCCAACCCTTGTCTATCGGTCAGTAAGCTGACTAGGAGGTTGCATAAGCCTACACACCATCTGAAGATCATTCATGTTGATGCACAGCCGAGATGAACAACAATAAATAAATCTATAGACAACAAGGTACAAGTATGCATCGAACACCAGAGACTTTGTAATACTGATGGATAGGGAAATTCAAGGAATATATTATATAAAGGTATGAAAATGATATAGAAAAGACTATGAAAGTTGTTTGGCATTGCTGTCAAAAGGAGAGATTATATCATTATCATTATCCATGAAGAGAAGTTCCTAAGAATCAGAAGGGAGAGTTAATCAATATTCAAAGGGAGAGAAATTGATTACATATGAAATATCCATATAAGGGAGAGAATTAACAAAGGGAGAGAATACACACAAAGAGAGAGATTTCTATCAAAGGAAAAATAGATTATCAAGAAGAGGAACAGTCAAGGAAGAGCACACATCAGAATAGAGACAGAAGATGCTACATGTATCCAATGAAGGGATTGAAGATTGAAGAATACCACTTTGCAAGAAATAAATCAAAGTTATTTTTGAGCTTACCAAAAGTCAGACATTTGTAATAGTTACGTTAGGAAAGCTTGATGAAACTGTTATATTTCATGTTGTATTATTAATAGTATAGTATGATAATTTAGTATGTTGCCATCAATGCCAAAGGGAGAGATTGATGACATGTAACTGATTGAATGTTTGAAGATGTTAAGTTGATCACCAAAATGCAGAAAGATAATGCAAGACATTAAATCAGTTAATGGATTGTATTGTGATTGATGTCAACTTGATATAATCTAATCAGTTATAATCAAAGTGTCAAAGACTTCAAAGAATTAGAGAGATAAGGATTATGCTTTTAGTAATGCATAAAAGACAAGCATTCACTATGTGACTACAAACACCAATGGACAGTGGAACTCGACGGACAAAGATCATCGAAAGTCAAGTCACAGTGATGCCCAAGCAAGAACACCGACGAGCATTACCAATAAGAAGAATCACAAGCATAATCGATGGCCAGAATCATAGTATAAATCGACGGAGAAGCCCGAGGAGAACTGGAGTGTTGACCGAAGCTATCAAAGAGTTAAAACACCAAAATTAGCTTGAGTTTAGAAATGAAAAAATATCTAGTTGGCAGAGATAAATATAGAATTAACTGGTAGCTATCATTGTTTTCAACGACAAGATAAAGCCATAGATAAGTAAAGGATTTAAAGTTGTTTTTTCCAGTTGGCAAGAAGATCTCTATGAGATAAAACAAGAGTTTTTCTTTAAATCATATTGGCTAAGATTGTGGATCACACCAAGATTAAGAAAATCAAGAACCTAACAATGGTAATATCATGTCTATAAAGAGACAACTTAATTCATTTTGAATTAAGGGGAGTGAATGAAAAAGAGGATGCTAAAGAGAAACTGATGAAGAACAACTTCCTACAGTCCAGATCAATCAAGCTGAGGAAAGAGCTAAAAAGTTTTGCGGACACCGAGCAATAGAGCATAGCATCACCAAGCAGAACAAAAGTGGAGCAAAGTTATTAAAATGACATATTGATCAGATTATTTTATGAGCCTACAATAGATCTGAAAATATGCAAGTATAATTTGTATGTGAATAGATCATACTGTTCAGTTTAACCATTGATTCAGAAAGTCTCTTAACTGAGAAAGATTTAAAAATCCTTTCTATATTGAGATACATCCCAAGGAGTATCAAAAATTTTGATCATGAAGATAGCATGAGATGCGAGATACCTATTGACAAAACAAGTGAGTGTTTGATCAAGGAAGGTAGCATAGAGATGCCTGATATCAAGTGAAAAACTAATATTCTAAATCCTCTAACAAGGTCACACCTAACAGTGTGTTTGTAACCTTTGACAAGGTTGGCTCTTCACCAAGCTCACTTCAGAAGAGTGAAAATTTTGGCTTACCGGTCCCAAGTGGTTTTTCCCTTAATAGGGTTTCCACGTTAAAAATCCATGTGTCATTTTGTTTATGAATCATTACTTTAGTGTTTTGCATTACACATAGCTAATTTGGATTGATCAGTATACTCTAGATAATTTACTATCTTTCGGTAAATTAACAGACTGCTATTCGCTAAACATATAGTATAAGGTTTTACAAAGCATTTTGAGCAGTAGTAATTTTATAAGTTTATTTGGAGGCATTCATCTTATAGGACTGAAGATAACTAGAGCCTTAATATTGTGGTACTAAGTTTTTGGGTTGATTATTGGAATATTTTTGAGGCCACTGACTCACCCCCCCCCTCTCAGTTATTACTAACAAGAGAGATAAACATAAGGAGAGATAAATATAGAGATATAAACAAGCATAGAGAGAGAGAGAGAGGAAAAAGAGAGAGATATAATCTATAGAGATTAAATTAAAGATGCATACCCCCTTTAGTTTAAAAATAATGTGCCAATTCAATATCACAATTTGTTTTCTCTACCAAGTGACCACTTTCATGTAAATTTATGTTTCCTTGTCCTTTTAGTTCCCATTTCCTTTCTTCAAAAAATGTCCTTGAAAAATCAACATGAACCAAAATATTCTTCTTTATCAAAAAGTGTGAATTATCTAAATGTCCAAGAACAAAGGACTAGAAATGTCACAAGTAGGAATATTGAACTTTGATTGATTCATGGACATAGTTTGTTGTTGCAAGGATGTCATAGTTTGAACATGGCTATCTAAGGTGGATTTAGTGGAGAGATTGATATTGACATGTGCAAAAGGGTTAGAACATTATGGGAAATTAAAGGAACATTGGAATATGAAAATGACACATCAATGTAAGTAGGCATGGATGATGGTTGGAAAATGAATGGGACACTTGTAGCAGGAGGAATGATAGGATTATGATTACATTCAAGACTAACATGTGTAGGATTAATCTTTGAAATAGATGTAGTCATGAGAGGTTGAGTGTATGTAGGAACACTAGGTAATGAAGTAGGGATATGAATAGATATCTCAACAATAGGGTTAGGTTGAGAGATACCAAGATCTTGAGCACAATCTTTGATAGGTTTAATATTTCTATCAATAAGATGAGAAATAGTACACCAAAAATCAACATCATTCTCATCATTATGAATCAACTTCCTCAAACCTTTTAATAAGGAGATGGATTCCCTATTAGAATGTTCTTAACTTAATCATTGCTCAAATATTTTGAAATCATGGGAAATTTTTTTCACTTTGGCAGGTTACACTCTTAAGGTTTCATCTTCATCATGAGAAGACTGGGAAGATGAATTGTCAAAAATAAAGGGAATGTCATTAGTAGGCATGTTGGTGTCATGAAAATTTCTAGGAAACATATATGACTTAGGATCAAAATAACCCATAAGTCTACAACTTCTTCTCACTAGAATGCTATTTGTAGGAATCAAGGTTATAATCCTCACACACAATGAAATGAAAGAGAGATGTATCTAAAGAATAAAAATACAAGTAATAGATCTGAAATAAATATGCAAACACTCATAAAATTTATGCATCATGAATTGAATCAAGCATAATTGCACATGAAACCTAATGAATAGTACATTTAACCATCAAATCAAAAGTGGAAATGTCATGCATTGGGTTCACAAAAATGTAACATACACAAATGTGGTTAGGCAAGAAATAATGGGTTCTAGAGTGTAAGTGAGAATGAAGTGCTAAGTGGGTGCAATGATCATCTTATTTTTAAGGTTGGAATTAATTAAGGAGATGTGATTGAATGATGCAAGATAGAAGGAAAAATAGAAAAAGTGAAAAGTTGCAGAGTATGGAGTCCGATAGAAAAGATAGAAATTTTTATGGTAAAAAAGTCTGTAGTTAACCTAAAAATTTGATTTGAAGTTGTTCTGGAGGGAATATGTTGTCCTTTCTAACCTATTCCTAGGAATAGGTCGCTTGAGCTGGTTTGTTCCCCGTACTTTTGATTGTTTTTAGTTGCAGGTTTCCCATGAGGTCCTAAACTTCTTAGATCTAATCCGGTGAGAACGCCACCTATACCTACACATAGAAAAAGAGGAAATTATTGTGTAGAAACAGATTTTCCTTAGTCAAACCCTGGTTGAGGAATCAACTTTGAAATGGAAATGAAATTTGTATAAAGGAAAGACTGTAAATGTAAAGTAGATATTAGATCTACAATGTAAATGCATATACCTTCGTAAATGAATATCAACATCATGATATCTATGAAGATGCTTGTATGTTTCTTGAATATAGTTGTATGTATTTTTTATAATCTTGGAATGTAGAGAAGAATCAAGGATTCCCTTCACAAATGCATAGATCTGCAAATACTCCTCAAAGATAGTCAATGTTGTTATACTTGATTGACTCTTTCCTTCAAGAATGGATGGATGAATGAATGGATAAAGGATCTTCTTAAGGTCTCCTCTACTTGTTCATCACGAGAGAGAATCTTACTACAATGGATAAGATTACCTTCAAGGATGCTTGGGATGCTTGAAAACTTTCTTGAGAATACCTGGATGCAAAATCGTAGGAAAGCTCTTGAATTCCAAGTTGTCTCATTATGTCTAAATGAGGATATGTAGGTTTATTTTATACTTCTCACAACATTTAAAAGATCAAAATCAAAGTAAACTGACAGGAATCTAGAAATCTTGCTAAAAAAATGAGACGAGCCCCCGATTTGAATTTTGGGGAAAACACTAGGGAATAGGTTACCCTAGGCAACCTATTCCCAAGAATAGGTCAGTTGGGGAAAATTTTTCCCACAAAAAGTTATGAACCTTGTTTTGGGAGTCAGGAATGTGAAGAGAAACCCAAAAATATAGGTTAAGTAGGGCTAGATCAAGCATAACGAACATGAAATCTTGAGAACACTAAAATGGTGCCTAATTGAGCATCTAATCATAGGTTCTTATAATTTAAAAAAGTACACCTACATATCATAATCTACCACCTCCATAAATTTACCATAACATTTCATATCCTTCACTTTCACACATGTCCAATACCAAGATATCCAGCAAAGCCAACATTAATAATATTGTCAAAAGTGTTTCATCCTTGCAATAACTTGCCTGCATAACCCAATCCAAATTCAAAATTCCTACTTGTGACATTGCTAGCCATTTTTCCCAAGATATTATTCATTCCATTATCCCTTAATACATGGAAATGCCTCACTTGGATATATATAGTGGAAAAGGTGATCCCTTGAATCATGTGAAAAGATTTCAAACCTTATGTAGTGACTTCTCTAATGATCAGACTTATGGATAAATTATCTACTCATACATTTAGAGTTAAAGTATTACAATGGTTTTGTTCTCTACCTCCTTATTCTATTGATTCATTTCAAAACCTTGCTAATTATTTCATTCAATATTTTGAAAGTAACATTGGTCCTCAAATTTTGTTAACTAATTTGATTTATTGTAAGCAAGGTCATAAGGAAAAAGTGACTAAATTTATTGGTAGATTTAAACATTTAAATGCTCAAGTTTCTTATCCTATGTCTGATATAGAGGTTTAATGTATTTTCATTTCTAATTTAAAAATATATATTAGAGATAATATATTATTTTCTGAGATAATAAAATTCAACATAGCATTATGAAAAGATTTAGAAAAAAATGTAAAAGTACAAAATGTCTTAAACATGGATGAAAATGGAGCCACACTTGATGTTGCAGCTACCACTTGTGCATCAACATTGTTGGAATACTTGTTGATCTTGATCAAACCTTTTTTGGGTTTGTTGAACTTTTGGGATGATTTCTAAGAGGCATCTCTCTTATCAAATGGAGCCATTGGAAATATTATTTTAGGTGAGACAGTCTGAGTCATCCACTCCAATGGCTCCATTTGATAAGAGAGATGCCTCTTAGAAATCATCCCAAAAGTTCAACAAACCCAAAAAAGGTTTGATCAAGATCAACCAGTATTCCAACAATGTTGATGCACAAGTGGCAGTTGCAACATCAAGTGTGGCTCCATTTCCATCCATGTTTAAGAAATTTTGTACTTTTACATCTCTTTCTAAATCTTTTCATAATGCTATGTTGAATTTTATTAATGCTAATGTTTTGAAAATTCCTCATGTCAAACCGATTGACCCTTCTAACCTATTGGTGGCTTCCCATGATCCCTAAGCCTTTTGTCAATACCATCATAAGCCTGACCATGATACTAAGAAGTGTTTCCATTTGAATAATATTATCCAATACCTCATATATAACAATACCATCACAGTTCAGTGTGTTAATGATAAAGGAAATAAATCTACTACACCCCCTAACCAAGATTTTTAAATTTACACCAAATTTTTACCTTCCCATTCTACCAATACCATTGAACCAACCACATTCCCTTCTTCAACCAATGTTTTTGTGCCTCATGAACCCACTACCATGGCTCTTGATAATATGTGTAATATGGTTATAACATAAAAGAATGTGGTTAGGATGTGATAGCAAGGGGCTCTAGTGTGGTTCCCTAATATGACATCCAACCAATCCTTGGTTACATTGAAAGGAAGATGACTCGCTAGGATCAAATGGATTAAGTGGTGAGTGGGTGTAGTGATCCTTTTGTTTAATCAAGAGTTTATTAAGGCTATGTGACTAATATATACAAGTTCAAAGGCTAGAAACTAGGAAAATGTAATTTTAAGGAAGCACAAACTAGAAAAGAGAAGACATGCTAGTACAAATAATAGAAACAATAGCCTGAGGATGTAACTAGCCTATAAAATCAATTTTAAAAATATCTTGAGGGGCTATGTCAACTTGGTTGACATGTTCACATGACTAGGTCGACTAGGTTGACATACTCCTTGCACTTTTGACTACTTTTAGTTACAGATTACTCACGAGGTCTTGAACTTCCCAGATATGATCCATTGCAAGTGCCACATGTACCTTCACATAGAAAACAATGAAAATATTGTGTAGAAAGGGGTTTTCCTCAGTCAAACCTCAATTGGGGAATCAACCTTGAACTAGAAATAAAATATGCATGAAAGGAAAGCTTTTAAATGTAAATAAGACATTAGATATGAGATGTAAATGTTTATATCTTCATTAATAAACTTAGTGTTGTAATGTCTATGAATATGCTTTTAGTTGCTTGAATTTAGTTGTATTTAGTTGTTGGATCTTGAAATGCAGATAATAATCAAGTATTCCCTTAAAAAATGCATAGAAATGAAAATACTCATCAAGTCTCCAATGTCATTATGCTTGATTGACACTTGCCTTGAGAGAGAGAAATTTCACATTGATATTGATGTAGTTTAAAGGATTCCTTGTTAAATGGAGGTCTTATCTACTTTTCCTTCATGAGGGAGAGAAGTGTTGGTGTTTTAAAATGTTTACACTTTACAAGCTACCAATATACCTTAGATTGATCTTGAAGAATTGTTAGTTCCAAATATGGGAAAATATGAAGGTAACTAGACCAACTACAGGGCCAAGGCTGCCCTCTACACTTCTGGTTCTGTAGGACCAAGGAAGGTGCACCTAATCCAGTTCAATATACAATACCTTAACTCTCTCTAGATTTAAACAATAGATAATGGTAAGAAAGTACTAAATGTCAACCACTCATTCATTGACTCTAAATTACAAGGAAGAACAACAACCACAAAAATTAGGAAAGGATTAAAAATAGTTTTGATGTTTTAAAAGGGAATAATATAGCCAAACCCATCCATATGTGTATCACTATATAAATACTAATTCATGATCAATGCTTTATCTATTCGACAATAGGCTCTACTACAGATACAAAACACGGGAACTAACTACTGTCAAAGATTCAAAGCCATAAATATAGCTAGTCCAGACCATACACTTCTTATAAAATCCTTATGCAAATCAAGTGAATTTATATCATATCTAGAGAATCATTTAATTTGATCTTAGATCAAAACTAAGGACTAATAACATATACATGGATAAATTCCATGCAGTGAATTAGAAGATCCAAAACTCAAGAAATAGACACAGAGGAGAGACTTGAATATGAAATATCTGTATTAAGTATAAAGAACCACGTTCCTATTTCAAATTGTTTCAAAATATATACCACTTCAATAAATGCAGAAGAACTGCAACTTTCTATTCTATCTTAACACAACCTAGAATTACATTTGCTATATCCTTCACTAGAAACAAGTATGCAACTTAATGCCTTTTCTGTTTTCCCAATTTTCCCAGCTTCTACTAAATGATCTTGGAAATCATTTTATAGATAAAGGATTGCAACAAGCCTCAGATCATTTACGTCAAGAGCCAACAACCAAAACCTAATGACTCATATGAAAGACAAAATATGTAACAAAACCCACAATTGAGTTATTACGAGATAATATCTTATTGGATCACAGAGCCTTTGCAATAACTATAGAATTGTTTTAATTCACCAAGTAACCTTTGTCTTTATTCTTTTGTGCACAAAATATGATTTTTAGCTGCTAGTCATCCTTGTGAAGTTTGAAGAACAATACCCTGCAGAAGAAATAATGGATGGAATGTCTTGTTTGCATTAATTACTCCAGGAATATTTAGCCCTTATGAACTAAAAAAAACCAACTGACCCTTCTTCAATAGCTCAACTCTAAAAATAATATAATCTGATCTTCAACCATTTAAAACTCTGGAACAAAACCTACATTAATGGTCGAAGAAAAAAAAGAGTAGAAATATGGTTTAAAAAGGATTAATAAACTACTCAGAAACCCTAAAGAATTATTTTCTACATAAATGCACTCTGAAGAATCAAAGTTCCATGCAAATAGCATCAGACGACTGCATCCTATCAATTTCAAAGGTCAATCTTATCCATCTACTCTCCCACAACATCAAATGCAAAGCCACCGCTTGGAAACCCTTAGAAAATAATTTAAAAATTTGAAATTTGGTTACAACGGTCACACCTGGCATAGAAAATAGCATCAGCAGCCCAAATTGAACTTTACATATACCTTTCAAATACAACCGTCAATCATCTTTTAAAACATCCGCGAGCTCAAGACACATGGTGGTTCCACGTAATACTTCGGTCCCACTTGGACTTCTCATCAAAATAGACACATGTCACCCATGCATGATTCTACCAAGAATAACCATCGAGCATCTTTGCATAGCGGAAACACGCAGACCGTCAGATTAAAAGAAACCCGTCTTACCTTTATCTTTATTTGCAAGCCCGGACCCATGATCTCATCTGGACAGGTGTTGTTTAGGCACAATGCCTTGAAGACTAAACAAGGAGAAAATTTTATTTCAGGCAACGTTCCAACCACATTATCTGATTTGATATGACCGTCCTTTAACTTTCTTTCAGTGCTGACCAGGTCTGGCCATTTGCCATGCGTCGCACAAGTGTGATGCCTCAATGGAATAACCTTTGTGCATCTCTGCATCAAGCCATTATGTCTTCCATTTGATCAACAAAGATTTGACCACACATTAACCTTCCTTTAATCCTGAGTACTTTCCACGTGTGACAAAGGTGTAATGATTTGAAGGATATCCTTTGATCATCTTTCGGTCAAGGGAGTGCCTACCGTTGGATGAAAATGAATCTATCTTGTCTTTAGCTTTACTTTATTTGTGTCCAAGTCCCACTTCCTACCATTTGTCACTTAGGTACAATGCCTTAATGACTAATCTTATTGCATCTTTTGATCAAGGCATAATGTCCATTGTTGGATCAACTCTGATATGTCTGACTTTTAACTTGTTGTTGAGCTTAAAAAGAAGAGGGTCCGCCATCATCTAGAAATAGACACCTAGCAACCTTTCGTGAATACTTGAAGGATAAAGAGGTTGCACCTTGTGATCCAGGAATTACGCCTGCCATTAGATGAAAAAATATTTGCACGACACTTAGGTTAAAATAAAAGGTTGTGGGGACTTTAGGACTTAGGAAATATTAATATGATACCCTCGCTAGGACTTAGAGATCTATTAGATGGCCCCACAATGAAAAATTAAACACATGGGATAAATAACTTAAGTGATAAAAAATGTTAAGACCAAGGGTCTAAAAACTAGAGACACAAAGGACTTAAAAACCAGACTCAAACACTTCAAAAACCCTTGGAACCATGGAAATTTTTTGATAGTGCTAATAATGGCTCTGATTGGGAATGTATGTCTCTTGCACGCATAAAAAGATTCTAGAATCTCAAGGTTAAGAAGACCACCTACAGAAAGAAAACTAACCTACAATAAACAAAAACAACAGGAAATATGTATAAACTAAAATTATCTACAACTGAATGCTTAGCCCTGATTTGAAGGAGTCAAACCAGGCTTGATGGCCCAAAGCCATCAAAAAAATTAAATTCAGCTTGCCTCTGTCAAAAAAAAATTGTATGCTCCTTGCTCTAGAAACAAGCTGAAAATGTCACTTTCATCTATCTGACCTGGCCTACTGACACTTTCCATTACCTCACCATACAAAAATTTATCACCATACTCACCATTTGAGCCCAAATGGAAATCAGGAAAACTTTTAAAATGTAAATCATGTGGCATATGCATGTTGCATTCATTAGGTAAAAAATCAGACCAAATGAAAAATTGATCAACTTCTAATTCATAGCCACATCTTGGAAAATCATCATCCAACTGAAAGGTAAAGCACTCATATTCTTCCATATAGCTGGTATCAACATCATCAGATCCACCTACATCAATAGTTTTGACATCAAAGGAAAAAATATCATATTCAACTTCATATTATTCATGCAAACATTTAGGAGACTCATAAATTGGCACATGATCTAGCCCACTCTCCTTATTATAGGAGACAACTTCCCGTAAATCTTCAAAATCTGGCTCATCATAAACATCAGAGACCACATGTGTACCACTTTTACCTTCTACAAGAGAAAAAATATCAACATTTGAATAAGAACAGTGTTCAACACTATAATCTTCCAAAACCTTCATGTCATGATCCTTACTCTCCTCTTCAGTAGAGTTATCATCCTGCATTCCATCACTGGTTTGCATATTTATTCATAGTTCCCTAAAGAACTCACTTGTAAATTATTTAGCTTATACAAACCATTATCCTTTCTGTTGGAGGGAGTGCGCTCATCCACACATTCATTATGTACTTGCATACATTGAGTAAATAAAAGATCATCTTACAATGGTTTAATGAATGATTTAGAATCTGAAAAAGATTCACAATCCACATAATTATCCCAATCAGTACTCAACATCATACTAGGAACCTCTTCATCCTTTGAATCTAGAAATGTACTGATGCTTTCATCATCTGATGTATCATATTCAATCTTATTGTATCCTAGTAACAAAGAAGCACAAGGGGAATTAGAAACACACATATCAAAATCTTGGTCATTTGATATACATTCTTTGTCAAACTCAATTTTTTTTGGGTGTAAGAACTCAGAGCTATCCCTCCCTGAATATCAAAAATATTCACAAGTCAGGAACTTAGAAATTTGTTCACTATGAAGTTAACCATTATCATCATTTTCACTCACTTCTGATATGCAGTCACAAGCATCATCTTCATTTATCCAATCACTATCTTCTTGCTGACTACACATATCCTCTGCATTATACTGATAAGGAGCATCAATTTCATGATTACAAGAGAGAGCATCTAGACTAGATACATCTATAACATATTGGTTTCCATCATTCTCAATATCAACATCACTAGGCACAACCTCATGTGTAACCACAAATACAGGATCTTCAATATCAGAAACTCGGATTGAAATTTCTTGGCTCATGTCATTGTATGCAAATGAATCATCACAACAACTTCCATCTACATCATAATCATCCCTTGTTGTTTGTACAGATCTTCGTTAAACTAAGACAAGTAAACTACCCTATTATGATGATAAGAAAAATCCACAGATTTAATAAAAACATTGTCAATTATAGATTCATCCTCATCATCTTGATATTCATTGGCTTCATCATCAACATAATAGTCAGCATCATCAGCACAACTAGAGTCAGCATCATCAGCATAATTAGAGTCAACATCAAGTGCATTCTTAGATTTAGATTTTTCAATTGAATCTATCCATTTATTAGCATGTTTAATACCTTCTTCTCTATGGGATGTAGGCCAATTAACTGATTCAGGCATACAAAGCTCTATAAACAAATCAATATATGTAGACTCTTGAATTTCAACACCCTCTAGAAGATCATTATAAGCATTACAAAACTTTTCATAAAACAAATGTGTTGATTCTTCCTTCCCCTCTCCTACATTTTCCCTTAAAAATAATATGCAATCCTCTTGGATGCTCTGATCTACCTCATGTGCAATATCCTCTAATTCAGGATCCTCAATATCCTTTATCCAATCCCTGGTATGCTCAATACATTCTACCCTCAAGGAAGCTGGCCAATCAACTAAATCAAGAAAACAAAGTTCCAAGAACATATTAACCCAAATTGACCCATGAGGACAGAAAGGAATATCAAAATTCCTTATTGTAGCAGAAAACCTCCTATAAAAAATAAATGGAGATTCCTCCACCTTTCTTTTCATTCTTCTTTGTAGAAACCAAAAATGACTTGTTATTGGATCTTTTGTTCTCTCAATGTAATCTCCCTTTCTTCAGGATCTTTGTCAAGATAAAGTAAAAACCCTCCACATCTGAACATAGAAGAATCCCTAACTTCTATGTCACCATACTGATCCTTAAAACAATCTTCTAGTTCATCCATAGACCCCACAGAATCATGAGGTAATCCTTTAAACTAATCCCTAGCATCCTCAACTAGAGACTAAACAAAAAGTTTCATCATTATATCCTCATGTACAATACCATAGTCATCCATCATATCTGTAAACTTCATTAAATTATTTTCACAAGTGATGACATTACTCCCAACAAATTTAGGATGTCTATCTCTAATTTTAATTGGAATAGCATTAGGATAACCAGGGATACCAATAAAATAAAATTGTTTGTACCTTTTTGTATGAACCCGATGACATGAGTTTTGCCATTAGTATACAAAGAGAAATAGTTTTTGAACCATCGGGAACACTACACTGAAAGTCAGGTTTTAGTTCAGATCGAAAGTACTAAGTAACGAGAAACCCAGCGACACAAGTTTTGAAGAGTAAACCGAAAGTGCAACCTGAAAGATAATATAAAGGAAACCGACAAGGAGGTTACACTATAAACCAAAAGAGTAGAAACAGAGGAACACAAAAGAGTAAGGGAACTCGACAGACAGTTCAACAAAGGAACACCGAAAAACACTCAAACTGATTTCTGAGAAAACCGAGCACTAGACACCAAAAGTTAGTTATATCCCGAGAAAAGTGGATCTAACTTCCACGTCAAATAAAATAGCTATATTCTATTTATATAGTTTTGATTTTTTTTAAAACTATTACCTAAGGGACAAGAAACATTATTGTAATTGTTTTAATCAGTCTAACTAATTAAAAACATGCAGACTAGGAGATCAAGGTCAAGTTTTAATCCTTTGATCATAGAGTTAAGGTTGTAATACGTGAAACTTTATTAGGTCAATCTATGTTACAAATAAATTTTGTAATCATTCATTTCAAAGGATGAGAGGAGGAATGTAGCCTACGAGCACATATATGTATCAAACTAAGAGTTTCAAGAAGCAGAACAACAAAAGGTGAATTTGGTGATCAAGAACCAAGAACAGAGGCTACGAGCAACAGAGGTATTAATCAATCACATTAGGTGATACAATTATACATGTAATCTTGAATGGATCTAGAATCAGCAATTGTATATTGCATACACTCAAGTCAATGTGTATATTTTTCTGCATTCTAACAAGTGTAGAAAATACATGAAATCCTTTCAAGAAAGGTGGATTTAACAATCCTATTGTAAATATCTTAACCAAGTGCACACTAAACAATGTTGCTAAAGATCTTAATAGAGTAGACTTTAACAGGTCTCCACATGATACTCCTAACAGGGTAGATCATCAGAAGTGATCAAAATTGTAAGCCTTAACCGACCCCTTCCAATCTGCAGATAGTGAAGTTTTTGTGGGTGCCATCCCCACCGCAGTTTTTACCTTCTAATAAGGGTTTTCTGCATTACCATATCTTGTGTTATGTGTCAATTACTTTCATACATGTTTCTATGAATTTTTACAAGGTTGATAAGTTTATGAATTTATATATCTTACACAAATATAGTATAGAACAGATGGTTGGTTATACAATTGATTACACAATGGATAAAGGTTAAAAGAGATAAAAAATTTGGAGGTACTGGTTCACCCCTCCCTTCTCAGTACACACTTCCCATTATTTCCAACAATTGGTATCAGAGCTAGATCTCTTATTTGGAAAGTTTAAAGACTTAAGAGAAAAGATCATACAATGGAGAAGTACAGACTTGACAAGAGCAATGAGAATTGTAAGCTAGAAATTCAAATCTTCAATGAGAAGTATAAAGAAGATAGAATCAAGATGAGACAGTTGTTGGATGAAAGAAAGATTATGACATCTCACTGCAATGAAAAAAACTACCAAGAGGAAGAGATACCAGATCTATTTGAGTCTTTAGGATCTACTACAAGAAAAGCATCAGACATAACAGAAGAAATAATTACAAGTATGAATGAAATCAATCAACATCTGGCTGGACAAGTAAAATCTCTGCAAATCGGTCAAGAGACATAGATGGTAAGAATTATTGATGTCATGAATAATGCTAGACAAGCTGAGAAAGAGAGAACACTAGCTATTGATGATAGAAGGAAAATTACTGAAAAGTTACAAGAGAAAGAGACATAAATTCAAAGACTAACAGAACATCATCATGAGATTACAAATTAGATTATTCTTATGAGTCAAGAAGGAAACAGAATGAATATAGAACTCATTGAAAGAATAGAAGCCATCAGTGAGCTAAGAGAAGAAAATGAAAAGCTGAAACATGAAGTGAGAATTCAGCATTAGCATAATGAAATAATAAAGAGAGATGAAGAAAGCAATAAGAGGATGGGTGATTTTCTTGATGGTCAAAGAAAAGTCAACAACAATACTAGACTAGGGTATACCAAAAATGAAGAATCACCAAACCAAGTTGATCCAAAGAATGTCTATGAAAATCCAAGACAAAGAAAGATGACATGCAATCACTGTGGAAGTCAAGGCCACACATCAAATGTCTGCAAGAGAAAAATGAAAGGTATTCCTAAATCCACATCTTCATTCATAGGAATTTGTTATAAATGTAACAAGAAAGGACATAAAGCATATGAATGTTATTCTAAGGTGAAAAAACCAAAGAAGGAAACCTACATGGACAAATACTGTCTTACTTGTAAAATGCATGGGCACACATCTATTGAATGATAGAAAAAGAAAAAGACAAGCATGGAAGCCTAAAGATCAAGAAACTACCTATCAACCGATAAGAGTTGGTAACCAATATATATGGGATTACAATACATGGACAAATTGTACATCACGTGGAATATTTGGTCACATTATTGCAAACTATATGAGACAATGGACAAGAAAGTCTAGAGGCTGGACTAATCCCAGGATGACATGTCTACAATGTCATAAAGTTGGTCGTCTGAAGAAAGACTGCAGAGACCAAATGACAGAGACCAACACCTTCCCCAATGGAAATACCATTGAAGACATCAGGAAGATGAGAAATAAAATATGGAGGAAAGCTACAAGCAATGATGAAGATGGACTGAGTAATACAAATGGTGACACCTTATCCAATGGATTTGATGACATCACCACCCCCACCTAAGCAGAACAAGTAAGTATGGAACTACACTATACCAAGTCATATTTTGCATCAGTTCCATTATACATTGATGAAATGCCAAACTAGCATGATTAAAGGTGCACTATGGTTTTACTTTTTGGAATTCTGTGAAAAAAATTTCATCGGTTAATGCATACTGAAATGCATTGGTATACACACAGAGCTAAGTTGTCAATACTTACCAAAAATCATCAATTAACACATAAAGGCTAAGTCGCTAGTGCAAACCGAGATCCATCGATAATCATGTGAATTGACAATGTCATCTTCACCACACACCAAAATCCGTCGGTGAACATAACAAGTTTAACAGTTGCCCCAAAGTATTGCATCACCAAAAATTTTATTATGCATCACTTGACAACTCCGTCTTCACAAACTTAGAAGTGATTGAGCATTAATGACTCGACTTAGGGAAAATTCTATAAAAAGACAATGGAAGGGTTTCATTTCTCACCAGACGACCAGAGTGAAGAAACAGAGAGAAACCAAAGCATGAAGTGACAATATTACAGAGAAAATCCAACCTAGTTCACAACACTCCAAAAAGATCCCTTACAGCTATAGAGGTTGAAGTAAGTAACAGAGATAATCGAGAACTCTATTTTTTGTTTACGAGAAAAAGCCCTAATTTCATAAACTATGACAACTACATCAAGAACCGCTATGCTCAAGAATATTAAGAAGAAAAAGGTCAACCTAATCAAGAATTCAACCTATGAGGAACCACATTACAAGATATATCCTGAGGTTGCTTCACAACCTGACAATGTTAGTGCATTCTCATGTATACCAGCTAGGGTTTTGCTCATCAAAGACGTGCGAGCATATATACACTACAAGATCGTAGAAATAGGTGACCTGGAAGTTGAGAAAGTTTTCAAGAATATTTTCAATGATGATGAAACTATCAAGTAAGAGCACAAACACATTGAGGTAAAAGGGATCACAAATTCCCTATGGTTCCCGAAGGAGTTCAAGACTGAATGGATTCGCTTAGTACTAAGCAGGATACATGACTGAAAGATATGGCTAGATGAGCCAAAATAGATAACAAGAGATGTTAACATGCTATCACCAGTTATCCAATAACCAATAAGGTAAAGGCATTGAAACACCTACCTAAAGCTGAAATTGAAAAAAAAAAAAAAAAAAGAGCTAAATGGGATGGAAGGATTGAAGGTATCCACCATCACCGACGATGAACTAAAATTTGGAGCATGTGTCTTAGGATACAAGTTCTTTCAGGCTAGCAGGATGAACAACATTGCATCCAGAGCAGTGGATACAACATATAAGATTGTCAAGAAGGGAATTCAGTTGGATTTGTCAAAACTTATACTCAAGCAGTTAGTGTATGCACCCTAAAATGGTCGCCTAGACTTTGGGCCCAATATTATCATTTTATCAATTTCTGAATCAATGCTTTGCAATATTTTCAATTCAAATCAATTTCCTTGATCAAATTGTAATTTATTTAATTATTTCAATATTTCCTAAGATTTGATCATTTTTATCTAATTAAAAGATTTAATTTTCTTTTTAATTAAATAAAATTTATCTTATTTAATTAAAAGATTTAATCTCCCTTTTAATTGAATAAAATTTATCTTATTTAATTAAAGTAAATTTCGCCCTTTTAATTAAATAAAATTCCTCTTATTTAATTATAATCAATTTCCCCCATTTAATTAAATAAAGTTCTTCTAATTTATTTAATTGAAAGAAAACCCCTCTTTTAATTAAATAAATAAAAATCCCCACTTAAAGCACTTTATTTGTTGAAAAAGGCAATAAATTAAATGAGAATTAAATAAAAATATTTTTTTCTTCACATCCTCCTAAGTGGTGGGATTTTTGCCTCACAATCACAGCCTTTGATTTTTGTCTCTTAATCTCAATTGTTCACTTTCCTTTAAAAGGAGACCTCTCCTTCTCATTCATATAATACATCTTTTCATAGTATTGTTATGTTGCAGGTTTGGAGAGCAATTTTGGAGGAGGATTTGAGCATTCAAGCTTGGATATTGCAATTTCTCTCTTCTTGTCTTCTTCTTCTTGCATTCATGGCTACTCATGTAGATTAGATTCATATCAGATTAAACTTGCATTTGTATTTCCTTCATAGATTAATCATGCATTGTTATCATTTAGATTAATTTCTTTTTATTCATTGCAATCATATAGCGTAGATTTCATTTTCATGCATTGAATCTCTCATTTCATGGTGTACTTGCATAGGCACTAACTAGGTCAAATATGAGGGCCTCCATTTCAAACCTTTGCACTCCATGACTAGAGAGCTATGGATCAATATTTGAAGCCTCATTCTTGAGCAACCTTGGATGGAATAATTCATAGAAGTGTGTCAACATTTTAGCACACAATTAGAAGAGAACATGAAGACAATTAGAAATGCAAAGTCAAATTCATGTAAGTTTGGTTCACTTATCATGTGCATATTCTTCTATTTTCAAGAATCTTTCCCATCTATAGGTAATATGCAATGGGACACTACAAGACCAGTGACCACATAGATTAGTGAGTTCATAAAATCACTAGGAGATAACTTTGAATCAGTAATGGATGAGTATTTCTCTGGATTCAAAGAGAGAATGAAAAAGAGAATGAGGATACTAGAATAACTGGTAGAGAAGTTCAAAACTGACATATGTTTTATGGTAGACACTGACTACACATACATCAAGCCATCTGTACCGAGAACAACATGGCTAGCTCCACTTGACTATGAGGTGAACATAGATGAAGCATCAAATGCTATTGAGGCATTGATTAATGAACCTTTGGAAAAATCACAACTTAAGTTTGGAACTTATGAAGAAGCCAAAGAAAGGATTAAAACTGGCTTGGTTGTGAAGAAAATTGATAGGAAGAAAGACAAGATGGTTAAAACTTTGAAAAAGAAGCTATCGGTGGATGAAGAGGAAAATGAATAGAAAGAAGAAACCAAGGGCCAGTCACCTATCAGTGAAGCTGAGAAGGAAAGTGACTCAGATTCCACAGAGTCAGATACACCACTACCACCACCAGTAAAGAAGCCAGGGACTACTGCTGCATCGAGAACCAGGAGTCAGAAAACAAAGGATAAAATTCCTTCACCTATCAAGAAAGGTCAAGTAAGGACCTATAAGAGGAAAGCTCAAACACATAAAAGAGGACAAACAAAAAGGAGAAAGTTCCTCAAAGCTAGGGAAGACATTGAGAACACCGAGCAGGATGAATTTGTCCAAAAGGAAAAGAGTAATATTCCTAAAACTGTTCATGAATTATGTGCTTCAATTATCAAATCAGGAACAATGAATGATAGAAAGATTAAGAAATGGATAACGATGGATCCAGAGGATCAAAATAAAATTGAACAAGAAATTATCAAAATGATGTGTATATTCAAATATCTTCCAATACAATTGGCAGATAAAATGCCAAAAGAACTTCAGGATAGATTATCGACAAGATGGACATTTGCTTTACACTCTGAGAAAGAGATTATGGAAAGAGCCCTAGTATCTATCATGCCTCCCAAATGAAAAATGGAATAAATCAAGGAGATGATGGAGAAACATGCAAAGGATTTCTCACCCAATATGAGAGTTTACAAGATTCTAGAGGGAAAGTATATTTATCTAGAGAAGGAAAGTAACAAAATTTAGAGTAAAATGCTCAATAGACCTACTGAGGAAGAAAGCCTCGACAAAGGATTATATATCACAAATGAGCCACACAATGATGACTCTCTAGCTAAACCAAGCCTAGAGGATATCTTTATAAATGACACAGAGGATATCACAATAGTAGAATTGGACAAAGAAGAATTGGACATAGAAGGTACCAAGAATATGGATGTTGCAGATGAAACATCGCCGGACAATACAATTATTGATATTACCGGAGTAGATCCTGCAGATGAGATTCAAAAAGATGAAGATGTCAGTGTTGTCAAGGACCAAACCAACGAACAAGACACTACAAAATATTATGCACAAGTACACATGTTTGGCCAGATGCCATTATGGATTCAGGCAATCAATATTATCTCACAGAAGGAGAAGACCCAAGAGATCGATGTAAGCATACCCAAGGACAAGGGTAATGATGAGAAAAAAGATACATATGATGAAAAATAATACACAACTGATGAACCAGTAGTCATCGGTGGAGATAAAAAATATAGAGACAACACCAAAAAAGATGCACAAATGAAAGATGCAGATGAAGTGCAAAAGAGAAAGATGAGAAAGATAAAATAGTTAATACCACACCTAAGGAAACCAAAGGCGAAGCTATAGATACACCAAATTTTGATAAGGAGATGTCCTCAGACAACCAACATGCAAACACCAAGTAGTAAGAAAAAGGTACAACACCATAGAAGCCATCAAGTAGCACATCAGACCAAGCAAAGAAGCTGGCTATGGTATTACATATAGGTGCAACACAAAAGAAGAAGAAGAAAAACAAGAAGAATAAGTTGGATATCATACTTAATGAGATCATAAAAATACCAAAGTGTGATCCAAATACTTTAGATTTTGAATCACCCCAAGAATATGGAGAAATCTGTCAAAGGAAAGCTTTGCAAGAAAAGCTTAAAAATCAGCATCGAGACTCCTTAGTATAGGAGACCACAAGGGATATCTTAAACCAAATAGTTCCTGATATAGATGTTGATCACAATGCCCCCATTCTGGATCAACTTTTCATTCTCACCGATGTCGTCACTACTCAGAATGTAGATGCAGATTGAGGAACGAGAAGAACATAAGTTTCAATACAAACTGACAGAAAAGACCAGCCAAGAAGTGGCAGAAAATAAGGTAAAGCTTTCAAAGTTAACAAATGAATTAGATCCAATCATTACCGAATCTATTTCCTTAATTCAAAAGCTATGCACTTTAGAGAAATTCACAAAGGATAATAATGATAAGATTGCAAAGATCGATTCCGATCTAAATGCAAGTGCTCAAAGTCTAACCACAGATGGAAATGCAATCAAATTTTATTATGAGAAGATAATTGAAATCAAATGTTTGAGACAATAAATTTGGGAAGAAAAATCATAATTCAGAGAGGAGGTTACCGAAATACAGGCTCTACTATTACCAAACCTCACACTACTGCAACAACACTTAATATCGGTAAGACAACTCATTGCCACTCTCGAGATGTTTGTAGAAGACAACATCTATGACATGCATGCCACGATCACACTAGAGCACATGGCTCTTGAGAATTTAAAGGAGAAATGAGAGAAGATGATGGAGGAAATGAAGAGCTCTCACTCTCGTATTTTTGATAAGCTATAGGTATACACCATTGCCCTTACTATCAAAAAAGGGGGAAAAGGAAAATGATATGTACAAAAAGAAAAAAGGGGAAAATGAAATTATAGCACAAGGCTGAAAGGAAGAGATAGTATAAAGACAAAGTGTACATACACATTTACTATACTATACCAGCATATGCATAGGGGGATTCATGAAATGACTAATTTATATACATGGTGTACATACTAAACACTTTAGTATTTTGCACATATCAATTTTTGATAAAAATGTCAAAGGGGGAGATTGATGACATAAGTTTTTCCATTAGTATACAAAGAGAAACAATTTTTGAACCATTAGTTACACTACACCAAAATTCAGGTTTCAGTTCAGACCGAAAGTACTAAGTAAGGAGAAACCCGACGACACAAGTTTTGAATAGAAAACCTAAAGTGAAACCCCAAAGATAATACAAAGGAAACTGACAAGGAGGTTACACTATAAACCAAAAGAGAAGAAACAGAGGAATCTGATAGAGAAAAGGAACCTGATAGGTAGTTCAACAAAGGAACACTAAAAGACAGTTAAACTGATTTCAGAGAAAACCGAGCACTAGACACCGAAAGTGAGTTATGTCCCGAGAAAAGTGGATCTAACTTTCACGTCAGATAAAATAGCTATATTCTATTTATATAATTTTGATTTGTTTTAAAACCATTACTTAAGGGACAAGAAACATTATTGTAATTGTTTTAATCAGTCTAACTGGTTAAAAACATGCAGACTAGGAGATCAAGGTCAAGTTGTAAACCTTTGATCATAGAGTTAAGGTTGTAATACGTGAAAATTTATTAGGTCAATCAATGTTATAAATAGATGTTGTAATCATTCATTTCAAAGGTTGAGAGGATGAATGTAGCCTACGAGCACATCTATGGATCAAACTAAGATTTTCATGAAGCTGAACAAAAAAAGGTGAATTTGGTTATCAAGAACCAAGAACAGAGGCTACCGAGCAACAGAGTTATTAATCAATCACATTAGGTGATACATTTATACATGTAATCTTGAATGAGTCTGTAATCAGCAATTGTATATTTCATACACTCAGGTCAATGAGTGTTTTTATTTGCATTCTAACAAGTGTAGCAAATACAAGAAATCTTTTCAAGAAAGGTGGATTTAACAATCCTATTGTAAATCTCTTAACTGAGTGCACACTAAACAATGTTTCTAAATCTCTTAACAGAGTAGAATTTAATAGGTCTCCACATGATACTCCTAACAGGGTAGATCATCAGAAGTGATCAAAATTGTAAGCCTTAACTGACCCCTTCCAATCTGCAGATAGTGAAGTTTTTGTTGGTGTCATCCCCACTGTAGTTTTTACCTTCTAATAGGGGTTTTTTGCATTACCATATCTTTTGTTATGTGTAAATTACTTTCATGAATGTTTCTATGAATGTTTACAAGTTTTAATAGATGGTTGGTTATACAATTGATTACACAATGGATAAAGGTTAAAAGAGATAAATTTTTTAGAGGTATTGATTCATCCCTCCCCTCTCAGTACACACTTCCCATTATTTCCAACAGAACCAGTCTCTTTTGAAATGAATTATCAGTTTGATAAGTAGATGCTTTGGCATTTGATATTGCAGCAATCTCAGTATCAACATGATAAGGTCCAGAAGATTTCCTGAGAAAACCAATCTTCTTCTTCATCTCTAAAGCAACAATGTCCACTTCTACTGTCTCAAACTTTTTGGCCATGATCTCTTTCTCCCTTTTATATTTCTCAAGAGTAGCATCCCATTTGGACATTAAATCCACTGGAGGTTCATGACTTTTGGGCTCATTTATTTCAACCCCTGTTATTCTTTGTTTTCCCTTATCCTTAGGGCTTTGAATATTAAAAACTTGATGGATGATAGGAACCTCTTCAACCCTCATAGGATTTTCAACATGATTTATTGCATGTTGGTTCAACAATTGCCTTCTTATTTGATCAACCATGATCTTCTTTTGTCTTATCTTATCTTCCTTTTCTCTTCTAGGCCTCTCATGATCAGTGTCAAATTTAGACATTGGATCCACTTGGAACCTTGTGGCTCTTAGGTTCATTTATGTCAACTAATATATACTTCCACTTGATTTTGAAAACTACAATTATAACCTTGAAGCATACAAACCTCTATCCACACCATGTTCCTTTTCTTAGTGCTAAAGTCACTTAATAAGGAAACATTTTATAACTTTGAAAAATAAAATACCTAGATGTATTGTAGTAGCTGCAAAAGATATTGATCTAAAGTCACCTCCAAATAACCTTTCAAAAAACTTTGGTAGAGTCGCCACCTCTTTTCAAAGGAAAAGTTTGAATTAGTTGAAATTTTTTTCCCAACTCTAACCTTCTTTAAAACCAGAAAACTCACAACACATCCCTAATAGGGTCTCATATAGATTCCTCTTCTGAATATGATCTAAATCATAGGAGCCCAAACATTTTGTTCATCTGCATTGTAAGTCCACCTTTCTGTCTTTCTCCAAACATACACACTGGTACAATCAGAGAACTCAAAGTCATCACTCACCACTTGTGAGATATTATGTGTATATCATTTTAGGAACTTTGAACCTCTTGGAAAATATTGCAATGATAGGCAAAACAAAATATGACTCAGTTTATAAGTAAGAGGAATACTACTTTGTAGCACATGACTCTATAGCTTCTAGCACATGACTCTCCCTAGTAGAGGCACCATTTTTTTGGTGTCTCGAAAGGGAAAACTCATCTAAAAATTGATTTGACTTATTTATAACAGAGCTTCTAGGATAAGATTAAAAATATTTAACAACTCTCCCTAGTAGAGTCACCATTTTGTTGGTGCTTTAAAATATTTATGCTTTACAAGCTACCAATATACCTTAGATTGATTTTGACAAATGGTTAGTTCTAAATATGGGAAAATATGAACGTAACTAGACCAACTATAGGGTCAAGATTGCCCTCTACACTTTTGGTTCTGTAGGACCAAGGTGGGTGCACCTAATCCAGTTCAATATACAATACCTTAACTCTCTCTGGATTTAAACAACAGATAATGGTAAGAAAGTAATAAATGTCAACCACTCATTCATTGACTTGCAATTACCATGAAGAACAACAACCAACAATCACAAAACTTAGGAAAGGACTAAAAATGGTTTTGATGTTTTAAAAGGGCAGAATATAGCCAAACCCATCCAAATATAATCACTATATAAATACTAATTCCTAACCAGTGCTTTATCCATTCGAAAGTAGAGTCTACTATAGATACAGAACACAGGAACTAACTACTGTCCAAGATTCAAAGCCATAAATACAACTAATCTAGACCTTACACTTCTTCTAAAATCCTTATGAAAATCAAGTGAATTTATTGCATATCCAAAGCATCATTTAATTTGATCTTAGATCAAAACTAAGGACTAATAACATATACATGGATAAACTCCATGTAGTGAATTAGAAGATCCAAAACTCAAGAAATAGGCACAGAGGAGAGACTTGAATCTGAAATATTTGTATTAAGTATATAAAGAACCATGTTCTTGTTTCAAACTTTTTCAAAACATATACTACTTCAATAAAGGAAAAATAATTGCAACTTTCTATTCTATCTTAACACAGTCTAGAATTACATCTACTATATCCCTCGCTGGAAACAAGTATGCGACTTAATGCCTTTTTTGTTTTCCCAATTTACCCATCTTTTACTAAATGATCTTGGAAATACTTTTATAGATCAAGGATTGCAACAAGCCTCAAATCATTTTGGTCAAGAGACAACAACCAAAACCTAATGAATAATATGAAAGAAAAAATATGCAACAAAACCCATAACTAAGTTATTACAAGATAATATCTTATTGGATCACAGAGCCTTTGCAATAAATAAAGAATTGTTTTGATTCACCAAGTAACCTTTGTCTTTATTCTTTTTTGCACAAAATCTGATTTTTAGCCCCCATTTATCCTTGAGAAGTTTGAATAACAATACCCTACAGAAGAAATAATGGATGGAATGTCTTGTTTGCATTAATTAATCCAGGAAGATTTGGCCCTTCTGAACTACAAATTACCAATTGACCCTTCTTCTATAGCTCAACTCTAAAATAATATAATATGATCTTCAACCATTTAAAACATTGGAACAAGCCCTACATTAATGGCAGAAGAAAAAAAGAACATAAATAGAGTTTAAAAAGGATTAATAAACTATTCAGAAACCCTAAGGAAATATTCTCTGCATAAATGCACTCTGAAGAATGAAATTTCCATCCAGATAGCATCAAACAATTGCATCCTATCAATTTCAAAGGTCAACCTTATCCATCTACCCTCCTGCGAAATCAAACACAGAGCCACCACTTGGAAACCCTTAGAAAGATATTTAAAAATTTGAAAGTCGGTTACAATGATCACACCTGACATGGAAAATAGCATCAGCAGTCCAGATAGAACTTTACATCTACCTTTAAAACACATTCGTCAATAATCTTTTAAAACATCTACCACCTCAAGACACATGGCGCTTCCATGTAATACTTTGGTACCACTTCACCTTCTCACAAAATTAAACATGCGTCAACCACATGTGATTCTGTAAAGAATAACTATCCAGCATCTCTGCATAGCGGAAACATGCACACCATCATATTAAAAGAAACATGCATTACGCTTATCTCTTTTTGCAACTACATAAGTGTCACCTAGGTGCAATGCCTTGAAGACTAAACAAGGAGAAAAATTTCTTTGAGGCAATGTGCCAACCACATGATCCGATCTGATCTGATCATCCTTTAACTTCCTTTCAGCATTGACTAGTTCCCACCATTTTCCATGCATCACATAGGAGTGATGCCTCAATGGAATAACCTTTGTGCATCTCTGCATCAATTCATTACTTCTATAATTCGATCAAAAGATATTTGACAACACATTACCTTTCTTTAACCCAGGGAACTTTCCACGTGTCAAAAAGGCGTAATGATATCCTCTGATCATATTTCAATCAAGGGAAAGCGTCAACCATAAGATGAAAATGAATCTATCCCATCTTTAGCTTTACTTTATCTATGACCAGGTCCCATTGTCTGCCACTTGTCACTTACGCGCAATGCCTTAATGACTAATCTTATTGCATCTTTTGATCTAGGCATAACGCCCGTCGTTGGATCAAATTTGACTTGTTTGAATTTTAACCTGTCCCTGAGCTTAGAAAGAAAAGGGTTCGCCATCATTTGGAAACATACACCTGGAAACCTGTCATAAAGCCTTGAAGGATAAAGCGACTACATCTTATGATCCAGGCATTATGCCTATCATTGGATAAAAAAATATTTGCACGACACTTAGGTTAAAATAAAAGGCTGTGGAGACTTTGGGACTTAGGAAATATTAATACGATACCCCCGCTAAGACTTAGAGAACTATTAGATGGCCCTACAATGACAACTTAAACACGTGGGATAAATAAATTAAGTGATAAAAAAGGTAACATTGTTTTAAAACATACTCAGGGGTTTAGGGTTTAAGAGCCTTTTTGCCAAGATAGACCAAGGGTTTAAGAACTAGAGACATGAAGAACTTAAAACTAGACTCAAATACTTCAAAAAAACTTTGAACCATGGAAATGTTTTTACAGTGCTAACAACAAGATCACTACAATGGAGAATATTTCCTTCAAAAGATGCCTTGGATTCTTGGAAATAATTGAGAATGCTTGAACTTGAATTCTTTCCTTCTTGTCTTGATCATTTATGAGCTTGTGATTCTTTTAATGTGTCCAAAAGAGGAGAGGTACGTTTCTTATATACCTCACAATATTTCAGAGCTCAAAACTTGAAGCAAGGCTACGAGATTTAATATTTCCTGCTTAACCATTAAGACAAGCCCCTAATTTGAATTTTGTGGAAAACCTCAGGGAATAGGATAAACTAGTCAACCTATTCTTGGGAATAGGCTGACCAAGTCAACCTATTTCCCCCAAAAAGTATTGAACTTTGGTTCAGGGGTTGGGAATGCTGAGAAAATGTTAGAATAAAAAGAGTAATCGAGGCTGGATCAAGTATAATGGACATGGAAACTTGAGAACACTAAAATGGGGCCTAATTGAGCATCTAATCATAGGTGATTATAATTTAGGATGATACAATGACCAATAATATTACTAATCTCATTGATTAATCTCAACCTAAATCAAAACATAAGTCTAGACCTAAGCTTTGTATTACATTTGATCCTAGGGAGACTACTAAGGTTATATCGATGGTCCTCTTTATATTTCTGTGAAGATTAATGATAAGTTCTCTCGAGGAGTTATTATTGATCCTACTTGCATGGTGAACATTATAACCAAGGAAAATCTTTATAAAAAAAAAAAATTCATCAAGACTCCTATGACAAATCAAATGTGATGATCAAGACTTTTGATGATTTTCCTTATCCTTCACATGGTTTCATCACTTTTCTTGTAGAATTTGGTAAGAAGGACTAAGATGGCACCTTTGTTTTCATCCCAACTTCTTATTAGTTCCAAGTGATACTTGGCATTCCTTAGCTAATTTTTATGAAAGCTATTTTCTCTCCTATCCATAAGTGTTTGAAATTTCCCCATAATGGATAAATCATCATGATCAACCATATTCTCTATTAGCCTTTAGCTAGTCATGAAAAATTCAACCTTGGCTTCTTTTGGCCTACCATGACTCAACAATTACAACCTTACCAAGATCATCTCTTATATTATCTTACCAAAAAATCAAAGCCCAAAATATTTCCAAACTAAGCATACCCAAGGATGCCCCATCTCCTTGTCTTAGACCTATAATCCTTCCTACAACTCCTATTCCTCCTACCTATAATTATTTTCCACTTCCTATATCTTACAAGCACTATGTTTCCTCTATCTCTCAACCTAGTCAGGTTCCATTTGTTCTTCCTCCTAAATAAAACAAGAAAGTGATGTTGATTGATCCTAGACCTTCCTAAATATCGAACATAACCAAAGTCAACCATCATTCTCATAACTGCCACCATAGAGAAAAGATAGGCCCTATGAGCTAGCTTTCAAACCATTTCCTCTGCTAAGACACCTCATAATGCTTTGAATCTCTTTGATCAACCTATGTGTAACCCGAGGAGGAAGTTAATCTAAAGAAAATTAAATTGTCTAAACGTGATGATTGTTCTTTTATTATTAAAGATCCTATTGTTATTAATTTATATGATGATGATACAGATGTTAGTGATGAAAATGATGTTGATCCTAACAATTATGATGACATGTACGAGGTTATTAAAATAAATCATGAATTGTATGCAAAATTCTCACAAATTTTATCCCTAGCTCCTTGTGACAAACAAAGTGGTTCATCATTAGTGTATGGTCATGTACAATATAAAATGGTGAGAAATGCTAGGATTAAGATCACTCACCAAATTATAAAATACATTAGAATACAAAACCTTCAACAAGGTGAATCCGATTAGCACAACCAAGAGAGTAAGGATGCTAATGCGAGATCTACACAATGTAGGGTTTTGGATTCCTTTATGATAGGAATGATAAGGAAATGTAAATATGACATGTAATATGAGATGTAAATATGATCTATTAAAGTAAGTGCAAGAAGAAAATAGGATAAATGAACTTACCTTGAAGAGAGAAGAGGCAAATCGATCTTTAGATCTGGTTTTAACTATCGCACAGGTGTTTAAATATGATAAAACTCTAGATCTAGGTATTTGATTCTTGTAACTACTCTCTCTAAAAATATCAACCTCAGAGGGAAAGGTTAACCTGGAAAACCTAGTCCTAGATGATATTCCAAAATTTTGACATATTCCTTTTAACTCCAAATATGATAAAATTTTCAAGGTGCCTGTGAGTGTGACTGATATTCCCGAATCTAGATCTGAAAGTTTTTTACATACTCCTACACATAGAAAATAAAGGTAAGAAGTTTGAAGGAGGGATTTTCCTTAGTCAAACCCCTTGTTTATGAATAAACCTTGAAATGAAATAAACTTAATTGAAAGGAATGTTGTCATGTAGCTAAGATTAGATCTAAACAATGAAATATATCATACATGTAGATGCAATTGTCTCTAAGTATGTGATCAAGAATGTTGATGCAATAGATTTGACTCAACACATAACCAAAAGGAAATCATGTAAAACAAAACCTCATGTAATAGATGTTGTAATTCGCTACAATGTTGAATTAAAGAAGAAGAAGACTTGATGAATGAATGTAGATCTCCTTCCTTGATGTCAAACTCATTTTCTTAACCTCCAATGGGGAAAAAATCTAGATTTGTAGAAGGAAACACCTTGAATTCATGATGGAAACAAAGAATTGAATGCTCAAAGACTGTTGATGGCTTCCTTGCACTTGAACTCTTGATGGGCTTGAACGCTTGATAATGGATGATTTTAATAATGGTTACTTGCTTACACTTGGATCTCTTGCATGCACAATGAATGTATGATAGCTTTCACACATATGATGGATTGTGGATTGTGGATTTTGGATATCAAAATGAGAGGAAGAGGTCTCCTTTTATATATATTTTGGGCCTCAAATATTGCAAGCCAACCTCAATTAGAGATCTAGGAGAAAAACCCCTGCATCGGGCTTGGAGCCAACAAAAGCACAAAGCCCTAGGACAAGGCTGACCTGGATGGCCTTTTCCAGGAAAACCAAATTTTTCCCAAGACTTAGGGGAGTGTTCCAAAAAGGGGTGGTGAAAGCCACACTCTGCCAGAAAATGAGGGCAAATCTTGAAATCTAATAAATTAATGCATAGGTCCTAGATGGGAAATGAATTATGTGATTGGATGAAAAATGGGAAGTCATGCATAGAAGTTAGAGACAACCTCGAGCATAAACAAGATTGAAGGAGGATCAGGACCTATATTTGAATTGAATATGTGTTTAAGTGCAATATGAGGTCCTACCATAAGAAACACACTAAAGTAGGCCCAAAATGGTCCCAAAATGAGCACAAATTAAGTGCTTACTTTTTAGGATGGTATAGGTCCTTGTTTGGAACGTGTAGTATCTCCATTTGTCATGCTCAAAATTGTGCCTCTTGCATGTTTCCCACCTTCCCTAAACAATAATAATTGAAATGGGGGATAGGCGATATGCTTGGCTAGATCCTCTTGTTTGGTGGACTCTTTATATTTTTTCTTATTTGTAATGTGCTTCTCCCGTGATGTGCCTCTTGTTATATGTGTATGCATAAATTTGGGTCTTCATTCCTACAACTGCAACACACACACACACACTTTAATGAGTCTTTAAATGGTTAGTGGGTTAGAAAATATGAAATCAAAATGCAGTAAACAACTACACTAACTGATACCAAATCATTGCCTTCTAGTAGGTAGGAGTATAGAATATGCTCTTAGGTCATCACAAAGTCCAATGAATACACATTGTTCTAAATGAAGGATTTAAAATCTAAAGCTAAATGATTTAAATGATTATGCAGATGCAGTTTGTGGTAAATCCAAGCTAATTATAGATTCATTTTAAGAACCAAATAAAAAGTGAAAGATTCATTTTAATAACACCAAATTCAAATGTGCTCTAAGATTATCATGTTTGCATGCTTAAACAAATTAAACAAAGCTAAATAAATAAAATCTAAAATGCAAAAATGCTTGAAAAAAAATGCAGTATAATATCGATAGCAAAAATTAGGATCCTTTGTGAAGGAAATAAATTTCTCTTTTATACAAATCTCTCTCGAATCGACGGTCGAGATCAAAAGAAAAGAGTGGCTCAGATTTGATTGGAGGAAGCACAATCCATGTGCAAGCAATTTGATTGGTTGAAAGATTTAGTCCTTTTGGAAACTTCCAAAATCATTTTTAGTTGACTACATTGTTTCCCAAATGATAAATAGTAGAGAATCAGTTAACTCAGTGGAACTGGATTGTTTCCAATTTGATAATTAGTTAACTGGATTTGATGATGTCATATGCATTTTTAAATTTTTATATGCATGTTTTGTTTTTATTAATTAATTTAATTCCCTTTTTTATTTAATTGACAAATTTGTAATTTTATTTAATTAATATTTCAAAAATATCAATTAAATAATTAACATAAGTTTTATTTTCCAATGTATTGCATTTTTAGGAATTAATTAATTATTCAAGTAAGATGATCGATTAGGACCTAGGGTTTAGGTCAGATCGATTTGAATTTGATAGATTGAGGAATTGCCTATTTGATTTAGGACTTAGGGTTTATCAAGATTAGGGTTTCTTGATTAATTATTGTGATTGGAGGTCTAGGGTTCAGATGACCATTTTTATGTGATTAAATTTTCCCCTCTTTGAATTGATGTGCGATCAACACATTGATTCAAAGACATGTTAGCAAAGACCCAAAAAAATTTGATTTGAAGTGATGAAACCATTCTTTTGAAGAAGAAGACCGACTTCGAGCTTGACTAGATGAGGATCGATCAAAAGATATAAACATAATACTCAGTTTGATTTGAAGTTATGAAACTGAACATCTATCAAGAACTCTTAAACCTTTTGATTTCTTTGAACAAATAACTAGTTTGATTTAAAGAGATGAAACTAATAACCATTAAGAGATTTGATTAGAAAGAAAATTGACTTGATTTGAAGCGATGAAGCCAATTTGATCAATGTATCTGGTTTCAATAATGAATAGCTCATATAAGACCGATCTTGTCTGGTTTTGAGTGTATTCACCACTGTATAAAACCATTGATTAGGTTGCCTTTGATTTAAGATGATCTCAACTTGATCTGATGTGATGAAGATGAGATGCACCAAGCATGGGGTTTTGATTGAGGATGTGATCACTGGAATGTTGATGTCCTAGGATCCTGCCCCTTGAAGAGTGAAATCAAAATATGGCTAGGTGCCCCAGTTATGAGAAGCAATTAGATTGATAACATGATGCAAGAAGAAGTTGATCTTATTAGAAAGAGGTCCCAAGTGGTTAGGATAGAATCTATACTTGATGGGAGGTCATTTCTGACCGAGATTGACCAAAAGTATGATACAGGGATTGATTAGAAGAAAAGAATGAGATATTTCCATTGGTTGTACAAGCGGTCAATTTTAGATTTAGATTTTGATCCTAAAAATGGAATTAGGATAGTCAAAGTAGCAAATGGTGTCATTTTCATGTCAATCAACGCACAACTGACCACTTGGAAAAATGAAGACTGATTGATAAGAAACTCAGATCCTTCACATTGGAGAGAGATATTGATAGTATGTAGATTTCAACACCATACAGATGCAGATGCAAGACTAACATGAATGCAACCTAAGGTGTATTCAGTGAACCTTTAGCATTGAAAATTTTCTTCATCGAGTGTTTTTGGAACATCAGAGTCGATACTATAGACACCTAAAAATGGTTCAAGCCTGCTAGTCTACGTATTTTAACATTTTTAGCATTACAATTGAAACATTGTTTTGTGACCTAATTATTCCTCTATGTTGCGCATATGATCTTTATTATATGACAACATTGTGTCTTTCGTCAATGATTGAATATTGCAAAATTGTTCAATTATTTACTAATATTTCTACTCTCTTTATCAAATTGATCATTTTCCTAATCGGTTCTGATCAACCCTAAACCGATCCTATTCAATCCTAAACTGATCCTATTCGATCCTAAACCTATCCCATTCGATCCTAAACCATTCCAAATCATCCTAAATCAATTCAAACCTATTCTATTCCATTCCTAATCATTTTCGGAATTGTTTGGACATGTTCCAACCATTCTGGGGCATTGTCCAAGATCATCGATGCTTTGTATCCCTTTAATCATCTATTTGATAATATTGTCAAAGTTCATCGATGTTATCATTATCAATTCAATAGTGTTGTCCATGTTTGTCAATACTATTTTTGATCATTATTATTTTGGGAACATTGTCCAAGCTCATTGATGTTTCCCCATTTTCTCTTTAAATCATATGGCATCATCAAAGTTCATTGGCACTATTCAATCATTTCCAAACATCATTATTCGGGTGCATTGTCAAAGCTAATCGATGCCTCGTGATTTCCTAAACTATTCCAGAATCCTCAGAATTGATCCTAATCCTTATCAATATTATCAAAATCATTTCAATTCAACAATAATTCCTTCAATTTGATCAATAATCCACTAATCTATCCTCTTGGGATGAATAACCCATAGTTTATCCCTATGTCCTAATTGAATAAATAAATTGACTTTATTTATTCCCTTTATCCTAAGTCTTCACAATTAATTAATTGCCTAATTCCAATTTATGGGATTTTATAATTTATAAATACTAATTTAGATTTGTGAGGAATATTGATTTATTTGTTGATTAAATCCACCTGATCTCACCTAATTGTCATATCCCTTAATTGAGGATTCACATCCCTATTAAGGTTCTTTTTCAATATCTTCAATATCTCCTTCATTCATTTTCCCCCTAATCGTGCTTCCAAGAATCCTACCTTCTTTTCCCTTCATTATGCATTGATTCTATACAATCTCCACCTAATTGCCTCTCATTTTCTATAAATTGAGATGCACTCTTCACATTCAAGGTTAGAACCACTATCTCCTAGTAATCTCATTATCAACTTGTGCTTTCAAATTTCTTTGTGCAATTGTGCTATTGTCAAAGAGAAACATAATCAACCTTTATGGAAAAGAAATGAGGACATGGGAACTACATTTGAAGGGAGTTTTAAGTGTTTTCATGATTTATGTTATACTCTCATTTCAAATGGTTTTCATGATAGATTAGATGGGTTTGCATGTCTTTAGGGTTTTGTGGTTTCCTTGATATGCTATAGCCAATGGTGTCATTTTCATGTCAATCAACACACAAATGACCACTTGGAAAAAGGAATATTGATCGATAAGAAACTCAGATCCTTCACATTGGAGAGAGATATCAATATTATGCAGATTTCAACACCACACAGATGTAGATGCAAGACTAACATGAATGTAACCTAAGGTGTAGTCATTGAACCTTTAGCATTGAAAATTTTCATCATCGAGTGTTTTTGGAACATCAGAGTCGATACAATCCTCATTGGTGCCACTGCGACCATAAGAATATGAATATGAATTTCATTGGATAAGATATAAAAACCTAACATAAGTATTGGGGTACAAAAGCTGAGATGACATGAACGTTGTTTCTAGTTGATGTTGCAAGAGTACACCAGTATCAAGGCATTCAAATCCAAGATAACCATGACTGTAATCATCCGTAAACAAGCAGAGCAATAACATTCAAGGAGATGGTTCCGACCTCACCTTGGTGTGCAAGTAAACAAGATCGAGGGATGTGAGGCTTTTTTGCCTTAATGCAGTAGCTCTTATCACATACACCCAGTTTATTTGACTTTGTTGGATCATTGAGACTAGACCAAAAAGAAGTAGACAAAGAAAAGATTGACAAAAACCAATGAGAACAGACATCGTACAAAGAGAAATTTAGCATACTTCAGCCAGTTTCAATGTTTTTGCATGTGTATATGTATGAGGTTTTAAGAAACATCATCGTGCTTGTGAGTGCGATATGTTTGAGTGCTATCAGTCTATTATTTACATTTGCGGTATCCAATGTATGTTAAGAAACACAAATGCGTCCAAAGATAGTGTTAATAAACACTTTTGATTAGGGTGTTGAGAAACACATGTTTGTGTGAGTAGCGAGTTGTCCTTCAAAATTGACAAGATTTCTGCCTTTGGTGTAATCGAAAGATGTGATCTGATTGGAGACCCATGTGTTAGAATAAATTTAGAATAACTGAGAGGGGGGTGAATCAGTTATCCATAGGTCCAGATATGCCCATTAAAAATTTATACCAAATTAAACAACTCAGATCTTCTCGGCAGTGATAGCATAAGTCAACAACATAAGTATGTACTTTATTATTCAAATGTAATCAACTTGTAAAAAATTAACAGTAAACAACAACATAAACATTCACACAAGTTGACACTAGTATTTAATGTGGAAACCCAATTTGGGAAAAACCACCAATAACATGCTATCAAGTTTTCTCTCTTCTGAAGTGATGCCCTGTTAAGAGCCAACCCTGCTAAAGGTTACAAAACACATTGCTAAATGTGACCTGGTTAAAGGATTTAATCACCCTGTCAGGAGTGGCCTTGTTAGAGGACTTAGAAATTTCCAATCTGAATGTCACCTTTCTCAAAGGATTTATACAATGACTGTTAGGTCAACCTGGTTAAAGGATTTGAACTGATACAATGGTTAGAAAGTAATCAGCAAGCTTGATCTGATACATAAAACATACTTTACAAATCCATATCTAATTCAGCTCTAATGCTAATTTACTAAGTGGCCTCCATTCTCATTTCAATCTTTAGATCTTCTTGGAAATCTGTCAAGAAATCTCTCTCTACTTCTCTGCTTCTCTGCTCAGCCTTCTTTGCTTAGATCATGCCAATCAATCAATTAACTATGCAATAATCTTGCATATTGTTCATACACTGCATACTCTACATGAATAAACCCCATAGGTTATCTTATACCTCTTCATTTAGGTCAGATACATCTTTTTTTTCTTAATCAAGATCATAGATCTTAGGTTAGGTTAGATCCACCAGATCTTTCCATCATTACATTTAATTTATTTCTCCAATATAATCACCAATTAAATCTTTGATCCATGCATTAATTACGGTTACCCGTGCATTTACATAGTATGGATTAAATGTGCTTATCTTTAATCAACTTTACATATCCCAATAAAATCAACTATGTCGGCCAGAGATCTCAAATCTCAACAGTTACCAAAATATTGTTGCTCAGCCAACACTGTGTTCCTCGGCAATTTACTGACTCTCGGCACATATAGGAAAATATGCTTGGCACACACTGGTGCTTGGCTGACACAAACTTTCTCGGCATAAACTGTTCTCAGTAAATTGTCAGTGAAAGATAAACAACATATCACTTTGCCAATGTGCCAGCTGATAAAGTACCCTTTGTAATTCCTCATAACTCAACCATTCTACTTGGTCTTCTTGTTAAATCTCCTCCATCAATCAATAGATATGGTACTCAAATAGATAGCAATACTCTCACTAGTTAAGCTTTGACATCAATGACAAAACAAGAATTGTTTCCATTATAGCTTTCCAACAATATTTCCAACGATCTACCTCTTTGGCATTGATGGAAACACTTTACAATAAAACAATAATTTTCAACCATAGTTACCATACAATCCAAAAATTCACCTATGTTCCTTGATACAAACAAATCTTTATTAATTTCTTTAGCTTCATTCTTATTCTCATCTTTACTCTTTCTGTGTCTGTGATCACACTGATATCTTTCTGTTTCAGTTCATCTGTAGAACTCCCTCTTTTAGTAAACTTATCCCTCTTTGACAGCAATGCCAAAGACATTGGCATCTTCATCATGCAGATTCTTCTGTTCTAAAATTTGTATCATGTTGTTCCTGTCATCTTGCTTATGACTAATCTTCTTTTCTTTCCTTGGTTTGTCTTTCACAACTTTAGGCAACATCCTAAAGTGTGACTGCCTGTGCATCAATGTGAAAAATATGCTGAATTATAACATTTGATGCAACAGTACCATTCTGAACTAATTAGCCTTGGTTAGGGGAATCACCCCCAATTTACCTCACAGATACTCATGAGCATCCTTGGGTAGTGCCTTTGTAAATATGTCTGCTAACTGTTCCTTAGTGTTCACATATTCTAGTCTCACTTCCTTCTTCTGAACTAGCTCCCTCAAGTAATGATACTTGATAGCTATATGCTTTTTCTTAGAGTGCATTACAGGGTTCTTAGAAACATTAATGGCACTCGTGTTATCACAATATATGACAACTGGTTTTGTAATCTCCTCTTTTATACCTTTCAGTGGTATCTTCAACCACACAATATTAGAGAAATTAATTGTTTCTGCCACATACTCAGCTTCAACATTAGATTGTGAGGTGCAGTTATGTTTCTTGCTTGTCCATGAAACTAATATTTTTCCCAAAAGAAATGCTCATCATGTGGTGCTTTTTCTATCATCAAAATTTCCACCCCAATTAGAATCAGTATAAACTCTGAGTTGAAATTTATCATTTTTTTTGTAATACAAACCATATTCATCTGTTCATTTCAAGTATCTCAGAATCCTTTTTACTACCATCATATGAGTTTCCTTTGGATTGGCAGAAAATATAGGAACAATTCCAACAACTATGCAATATCAGGTCTACTATGTACAACATATTGAAGCTTTCCAATCATTGATCTGTACAGTGTTTGATTTACTTCTTTTGTCTCGTCATTTTTGGTTAACTTCTGTCCAGTAGCCATGGGAGTACTCACTGGTTTTGAATCTTCCATTCCAAAAAAATTTAGTATCTCTTTGACATATTTTGATTGATTAATATAGATACCATTCTTCATCTAATATATTTGTAAGCCAACAAATTTTTTTATCTCACTAAACATAGACATCTCAAATTCAGTTTGCATCTCCTTTGCAAATGCTTGGCATAACATATCTTGTCCACAAAATATAATGTCATCAACAAAAATTTCAGCTAATAAAATGCCTTTACTTTGCTCTGTCTTCAAATAAAGGTTGTTGTTTTCATTGCTTCTAGCAAATCCAATCTTCATCAGATAGTTGTGCAATCTCTCATACCATGCTCTTGGTTCTTGCTTCAGTCCATATAGTGCTTTGCGTAATTTGCAAACCATATTCCTTTTGCTTGGGTCTACAAATCCATCAGCTTGTTCAATGTAGACTTCTTCTTCTAATATCCCATTTAGAAATGTTGACTTTACATCCATTTGATATATTTTAAATCCTTTGTAGGCTGCATATGCAAGTAAGGTTCTGAATCCTTCCAATCTTGCAACTAGAGCGAATGTCTCTCCATAGTCAATTCCTTCCTCTTGTGCATAACCCTTGCATACCAGTCTAGCTTTGTTTCTTGTTACTTCTCCATGTTCATTCACATTGTTTCTGAATACCCACTTAGTACCAATTACATTTTTATCATTCAGCCTAGGTACAAGTGTCCAAGTATTATTCTTTTCAATCTCTTCATTCATGGATTGAATCTAGTCTTCATTGTCTAAGGCATCTTTTACTATTTTAGGCTCAAAATCGCACAACAATCATGTATCTTCTCTCAAATTTCTTCTTGTCATGACTGCAGAATCTTTTTCTCCTATGATTTGATCAGGTTTATGGTGCCTTCTTACATATTTTTCCAAAGTAGGTTCTTTCTCTACTTCAAATTGATCATTCATGTTCAATTCAGGTTGAAACTGTGACTCGACATCTCCATCAAATAGCTTGGCAGTCACCTGTTGTTGCCTGGCAATTTCATTATGTGACTCGGCAAGTGCGGACTATTGCTCGACAAATTCATTCTCAGTTTCAAGTAATTCATTAGAATCTTCCTCATCAAGATAGGTGAATGATTTGTAACTCTTAGGCTCAATCATGCTTTCATCTTCATTTCTTTCTGCATATTCATCAATTCTAACATTTGCACTTTCCACAATTTTGTTAGTGTTAGAATTCAAACACTTATATGCCTTACTCTTAGTTGAATATCCAAGAAATATGCCTTCCTCACCTTTAGTATCAAGTTTTCCATTTATGTTATCCTTTAGTATGAAACATCTATTTCCAAAAAATTTAAAATAGATTACGCTAGGTGCATATCCATACCATAGCTCATAAGGTGTAGTATTTGTACCTTTCTTGACTTGTACTCTATTCAAGGTATAAACTGCTGTACTTACTGCTTCTCTCCAATATTTATGTGCAACATTTTTCTCCATCATTAGCATTCTGGCACAATCCATGATAGGTCTATTTCTTCTTTTAGCTATACCATTCTGTGGTGGTGTCCTAGGTGCGGACATCTATCTTTTTATCCCTCGGTCATTGCAAAACTTGTTAAACTCATTAGAAATAAACTCACCTCCTCTGTCAGATCTCAAACATTTCAGAATTTTACATGTCTCCTTTTCAACTTTTGCCAAGTACCACTTAAACAACTGGAATGCATCATATTTTTCTTTAAGAAACATAACAGTCATCATTCTAGAGTAATCATCAACAAATAAGATAAAATATTTGTCTCTACAATAACTTTTCTCACCAATAGGTCCACAAAGGTCAGTATGAACCAATTCTAGAATATTCTCAGAAATATGAGTTTTACTCTTGAAACTAGATTTAGTTATTTTTCCCAATTGACATTGCTTGCACATTGCATTTTCAAGTTTCTTCAACTTAGGCACCCCTCTGACCTTTTTCAATTTTCTTATGCTTACCAAGTTATCAAATTTTACATGACACAACCTTTTATGCCATAACCAAACATCATTATATTGTGCAAACAAGCATGTCTCATTAGCTAAATCCAGATAGAACAAGTTACCTTTAGTCTTCTCACTACCTCCAACTAATTATTCTTTGTCATCACAGATCTTTGCTTTCGTGTGATGGAATTCAACTTTGTAACCACTCAATAAGTTATACTTAAGATCATCAACCTAATATACATCATCACATCTAATTTTGTCAGTCAATTGAAGTGATCATTTCCCTTTAACACAACATGGTGTATCATTTCCAAATTTAACATAACCACCTTTACATTGATCTAAGGTTTCGAATTTATTTTTATCACCGGTCTTGTGATGTGAACAACCACTATCAATAATCCAATGATCACCATTACTCATATAAGAAATTAGTGTAGTTTTCTCATCATCATCAGAATCATCTTTCATAGAAACATACACAAATTCTATATCATCTTCATCAGATTTATCAGATTCATTGTCGGAAGCTTCTTCAACTTTATAACAAGATTTCTTACCTTTGTCTTTGTAATCCTTGTATTTCCTAAAGTCTTGGTCATCCTTTCTATCTTTATACTTGTTGTCTGTTCTTTCATCTTTGTCATTCTTATCAGGACATCTTGCAGCAATATGACCAACTTTGTTACATGAAAAACAAATAATAGGAAGTTTACCTTTGAATTTTCCTTTTCCTCTAGAGTCTTCTTGCCATAAGTGCCTCAAATTCTTCTAGATCATCATCAGAATTGTCATTGTTGCTATCCACACATTTCTTTCCTTTGTTTGATTTGTTGAGGACCATCTGGGACTTGAATTCAGATTCAATGGCTTGTGGAGTATAGTTGTCAAAAAATTTCATCTCAAACGCAGTAAGTCTGCCTACGAAACTTTCTAGAGTCAAATTGTTGTTAGGGGTACATCTCAATTCTTGAATTGTAGATAATCTAATAGCATAAATAGGAAGAAGTGTTCTTAGTACCTTTCTCATGATGGTGTTATCATCAATGGTTCCCTTAGCTCCTCTACTAGAATTTACAACTTCCTTTATCCTACCATAATATTGAACTATATTTTCTCCTTCTTGCATTTTCATTTCATCAAACTTACCTCTCAAGCTTTCAGATTTGGCTCTTAGCACATTTGTGTCACCTCCATAGATGGTTTCAAGAGCATCCCACATTTTCTTTGCGCTTGTATAGTTCTTTATGTCTTCAAACTCATGATAGTTCAGGGATGATGCAATATCCAACATTTCTTGATTATGTTCTTGCTTTTCTCTTAACTATGCAGCATTGAGAGCTCCTGTAGGGGCTACATATTCTTGACCAACATATCATTTAGCAGAATCACAAATACCAGCGAAGTGAAATTTCATCAAACTTTTCCATGTAGGAAAGTTATCCCTGTTCAACTTTGGTGCCTCCCTTTTATACATCTCGATCTTTTGTTCCAAGTACCTTCAAACTATTTTCAAGAGACCAAAGCTCTGATACCAATTGTTAGAATGAATTTAGAATAACTGAGAGGGGGGTGAAGCAGTTATCCATAGGTCCAGAAGTGCCCATTAAAAATTTATACCAAATTAAACAACTCAGATCTGCTCAACAATGATAGCATAAGTCAACAACATAAGTATGTAGTTTACAATTCAATTGTAATAAACTTGTAAAAAATTAATAGTAAAACACAATATAAACATTCACACAAGTTGACACCAGTATTTAATGTGGAAACCCAATTTGGAAAAAACCACCAATAACATGCTATCAAGTTTTCACTCTTCTCAAGTGATGCCCTGTTAAGAGCCAACCATGTTAAAGCTTACAAAACACATTGTTAAATGTGACCTCGTTAAAGGATTTAATCACCCTGTCAGGAGCGACCTTGTTAGAGGACTTAGAAAATTCCAATCCGACTGTCACCTTGCTCAAAGGATTTATACAATGACTATTAGTTCAACCTGGTTAAAGGATTTGAATTGATACAATGGTTAGAAATTAATCAATAGGTTTGATCTGATACATACAACTTACTTTGCGAATCCAGATCCAAGTCAGCTCTAACACTAATTTACTGAGTGGACTCCATTCTCATTTCAATCTTCAAATCTGCTTTGAAATTTGTCAAGCAATCTCTCTTTGCTTCTCTACTCAGCCTTCTTTGCTTAGATCATGCCAATCAGTCAATTAACTATGCAATACTCTTGCATACTCTTCATACACTGCATACTCTACATGAATAATCCCCCGAGGTTATCTTATACCTCTTCATCTAGGTCAGGAAGATCTTTTGCCGCTTATTCAAGATCATAGATCTTAGGTTAGGTTAGATCCACTGGATCTTTCCATCATTACATTTAATTTATTTCTCCAATATAATCACCAATTAAATCTTTGATCCATGCATTAATTATGGTTACCTATGCATTTACATAGTGTGGATCAAACATGCTTATCCTTAATTAACTTTACATGTCCTAATAAAATCAACTATGTCGGCCAGAGATCTCAAATCTCAACAATTACCAAAATACTATTGCTCAGCCAACATTGTGTTCCTCGGCAATTTACTGACGCTCCACACATATAGGAAAATATGCTCGGCACACACTGGTGCTCGGTCGACACAAAATTGCTCGGCATAAACTGTTCTAAGTAAACTATCAGTGAAAGATAAACAACATATCACTTTGGCAATGTGCCAACTAATAAAGTACCCTTTGTAATTCCTCATAACTCAACCATTCTACTTGGTCTTCTTGTTAAATCTCCTCCATCAATCAATAGATATGGTACTCAAACAGATAGCAATAGTCTCACTAGTTAAGGTTTGACATCAATGAAAAAACAACAATTGTTTCCATTATAGCTTTCCAACAATATTTCCAACACCATGCCCCTAGTAGAAAATGACGATGACTGACTTGACTCATACCGTGAGGATAAATCTGATTCGATTTCCCCCAGACTATGACTCTAGATCGGCTTCAAGCAAGGAGGGTTCTTAGAAGAACCAGAGTGTTCATTATCAAGAAAGATCACATTGGTTTCCCCCAATGTCTAGAAAGGTGGAGTACATTACAGATGGATTATAAATTTGATGGATGAGGCGAAAGACAATTATGGATGAAGAGGGTGAATGCAACCCTCAAAGATAGTCTCCTCAAGATTACCCAAGCTAGGGAAAAAAGAGTATAGTAATGTAGGTTCATGGAGCAGTGCTGGATAGAATATAGGATAATGACCTGATGTCATGAAAAGTATGTGGTCCAAAAGAGTGGACATGTCAAGATGTTTTTGAGAAACTATTTTCAATTTCGATCAAGACTTTGATCAAGACCAAGGGGTCAATTAGATAGGATAGTAATGGGATAATATGATTGAGATAAGGGGTTATGGAGGTATGAGTAGATGGTTTGGATTATGGCAGGAATGCTCAGAGATAGGAAGGATAGGCTTGGAATAAGAAAGATCATGATAGCGTACCATGTATGAGAGTAGGTGAATAGGTTTATAGAAAGGATAATGAATGCTAGGATGCATAGTGTTCATGGATAGGTTCAACCTTGTCAAGATCACTGGAAGGAACATGAATGGTCATGGGCTAGCTAGATGTAAGATATGATGGATAAGATGACATGGAAGGAACTTTCCCCCAAGTGAAGAGTGCAAGTAGGAGGAATTACACATGATGAATGTTTGCTAGGTTTTCATCATGGTACTTATCCAAGGCACCACAAGAAGTGGTTTTCACCATAGGACAGATTTATTTATCTTTACTTTTGCTACCAAGGCACCTGTTTACAAGGTTTTCACCAAGGCACTTTTTCTCTTTTTTTCTTTTTTTTTGTACTTTTTGATTTTACGGAGGAACTTAAGCTTCTTTCTCTTTAGATAGTGATCCTTTGAAAGATATGATATGATGGGTCAAGGCCGCTGAAAGTATGCTCAAAGAAGCTGATAGAGTGATGGTAGGTAATGAAATGATATGGAGGATAAGGGAGATGGTAGCCAAGGATTTATGTGATGGATTGGATAATATAAATGGAAGGATATGATATGGATGGGTAGTAGGTAGGTGTGGGATATTGGATAGGGTATTGAAAGGTTTTTGTAGAGGTAGATGGAAATGGTGATAAGATCAACATTGACACACCCCTTGAAGGGTAGTGGACAAATGGAGGAAAAACGGATGGAATAGCTTGAGACTTTGATGTATGAGTGGGTATGGATCTTGGTACACATGGACCCAAGATGGATGGAGAAAAGAGTGAATTATTCAAGGTAATGCATTTTCGGACATAAGGACCCAAAATAGAGTTAAAATATGGGAGATGTTTAGATGGAGATGAAGTGGAAGACTTTGGAAGCTTGGATGCCAACTCTGACTTTTCCTTTTTGTTCAAGTATTTTAAGAGAGACTTGGGAATCCACATAAATTTTGATTTTTTTTTGTATCCAAGTCCTTTAGAAGAGACTTGGGAATCCACATAACTTTTGATTTTCCTTTTCTTTTGGATGATTTAGAACTTAATTCATCCATCATGGATTTAGGAACCCATATTTTCTTTGATATTATTCTTTACTCAATGGACCTTTGTGGTCTCTTGAATATTTACTATTTCTTTGTAGTCACATGTTGATTAGATTAGACATAGTGATCTTCATATGTAAGCAGATTCTTGTATTTCTGATTTTTTCATTGTACATCCAAATTGCTTCCAAAAGACTTGGGGAGTGTGGATGAACACGACCGATATGGATGGTTCATATGGATGGGTTGATAGGGAGAGTTCAAGGATGCATGCTTTTGTTGATCTTGAGGTATGATGGGGTAAGTTGATTACAAACTAGGAGTTATAGGCATGGTGGATGGAGGGATATAAGGACCCAATATAGATGGAAGGTTTGATGGTTTCAGCTTTGGGATATAGGGACCAAGAATGGACTTGGAGGATGGAGAAGGATCACGGTTAAAATTGGATGGAGGGAGATAAGGTGTGGAATGGATATCAACATCTTTAGAGTGAGCTTCATTGCCAAGGATCTCATCATTAGGAGTCATCTTTATACCCATAGGCTCATTATTAGCTTTTATAGGAACAATTGAAGCTTGAGGGTATTTATTGTTCTACAAGGGATTTTGAGGAATTATGGTTTCTTGAGGTGGATATGGAATAATATGAAAAGGGGGTGATGGGATGGTCTAATCTTGACAAGGATCATTAGATGGTTTAGAAATAGTACTTTTCTCTTGATTTTCAATAGGCTCATTAGAGATAGTGGAAAGGATATCTTAATCTTGCTTGGGAGATGGAGAGCTATCTTCTTGGAAGAAATGGAAGGTGATGATAAAATCATCATGGGAGTCTTGACATAGTGACTTTGGTCAACCACTGGATAAGGATGGATGGTGTCTTGATCTTGATCATTACCGATATTTGTTTCTTCACACCTTGGATTGTCTTCTTGGCATGGAGCCACTTTTAAGGACGAGGTGGGAGTTTTGATCTGCATATATGATTCTTCAAAGGCTTATGGAGTATCATTTTGAGTAGGCATGATAAGCATTGAAGAACATGGACGCGTTGGGTCTATGATCTTTGAAGCCTAAGAAAGACTTGCAATCGTATGTTGATTAGCTTGGATCTCTTTTAGTGGTAGTCCTTGAGGGTAGACATAGTCATCATTAGGCTCATTCTTTGATAGAGATAGTGTGGATGGCTTTGAAGCTTTAGGAGATAGATGAATGGTGGAAGAAGTAGATGTGATATGGGAACCATTTCTAGACACAGGTTCATGATTTAGATCTTGCTTGAGATTAGTATCTTCACTAGATGATTCATTAGGATTTTTCACTTCGATTATGCCATCATCTATGAGATCTTCCATTTTATGTTTCAACTCCATGAAAGATGAAATTTTATGCTCATTGTATCAATGATATGCACAATAGGTACTCAAGAATTTCAATCCACATGATGTGACTTGAGGTAATGTGATGAGATCATTCTCAAGAAGTTAGATTCCAATGTTGATTCGTAAGATTGTCCCAAAGGAGTGAAGTCCCTCTTGCGTTTAACCCAAGGTTTTTCTTTCATGAGGTTACTAATCCCTTTGGAGGGAGACTTCGTGGTGTTTTCAGTAGCTTTTAGGGATTTTGAGCTACTCTTTTTATCAAAGATAGAATTTTCACACCAAGATTTATCCATGTTGGAAGGAAGTGGAGAGATGTGAGAATCATGGTCAAATAGAAAAGGACATGTTGATCTTAATGAGGATATGTTGGATGGTGTATCATTTTCCCCTTTTAATTCCTAGAGTTCAGATTTCAAAGTTTGAAGGTTTTTTGATAAAGCTACCATAAGAATCTCTTCTTTTGCATTGTTAGGACCATAAGGTTTAGCCCATTTTCTTTTAGACATTGTAAGATTGTCTTGATGCACTTGCTGAGAAGATTAAAGAGAAGGTATGATGAATCAATTGATTGTCTGACAGGTGCTAAAGTGATATCTAAAGTGTTGAATAAGTCCAAGACCAAAGAAAAAAGAGATAATGTCCAACTAAGAGAGAGAGATAGCAATGACTCCGATCATGAGTCAAGGTTAACGAACCTGCTCTCACAACTCAAGATAAGGATAGTGCGGAAAAAGATTATTAAATCAAAGAGATAGAAGGTCACTTAGACTAGCACAACAAAGTCATATTTCAAAAAAAAAATTTGAGTCAGACTGTCAACAGATTGCAGTCAAAGATACACTAGTAGTGATGTTGGTGAAAGCATAGATTTTTGAAAATTTGGACAGAACTGTTGTGATGGAAGACAAAATTGGATAGAAATTTGACTGATTTTCAGAGTTTTAACTCTAGATGTAGAAACTTAGAAAAGAGTTGACTGTTTAACTCCTAAGAGTGCATATTTTGAATCGTTGATCATTTTGATGTTCATTTTGATTTTTTTGGTGTCTTTTTTAATGTTTCACTCACACAAGGCACATCAAGAAGATTGGTTGTTGTAAAAAGAACAAACGCACCACAACCTAGGTAAGCTAGGGAAATATCTGTTGAATTCTCAGTTGAACCAAAGTTCATCCAAACCTACTCATAGAGGAAAACTAAGAAGCTTGGAGGCACAGGCTCCTCCTTATAGTGCACTCACTTCTTAGGCACACCAAGCTTCAAATCCCAAGGGTAATCACTTCCTAAGGGACCGTTGTCTCTACTAAGAGTCATGAAAATGTGGGACGTCTTAGTCAGTCTTAAACCTTTTGCACCAGTAGATAGAGGGATTTTTGGTCACTAGAACAAATTTTTTAGTCAGGGGATCCATCCAGGTGGCTATACATGTAGCAGATTAGCCCCGTTAAGGAGGCCTCCCAGCCTACAGAAATAAGTTCTATAGGTTTTTATGCACCATGAGGGTACTGAGGGAGATTTTTTGTTGGCATAGCAAAATTGACACCTACTCACTGTGAGATTAATCATAATGACATTTTTATATACCGGTTTGGAAGGGATTGGCTTTAGCCTATTAAAGCTCTCGGGAGGTAGCAATGCTAAAATATTTGCATGAATTTCTCTTTCACCCAAGATCCATGAAGGCAAGGGGAGAGGATACGTTCATGCAATTCTTTTGGATTACAAATCTAGAGAACACTTCAAACACATAAGCAAAGTGATTCTTTTTAAGCACCAAATTTGAAGTGTTATTTAATTACAAAACACAGACATGATAGTTTTGGAAGACACACAAAGTCTTCGAAAAGTGTCTTGCGTCAAACTCATTAGTAGTTTATGACTTGTTCTTCATTTAAAACATCATGCAAACCACTATTAGGCTGTAAGAAAAAGATAAGCTCAAGAACAACAAAGCCAAAGATTGGTCAGTGTTAGAAAAATAAAAAAAATTAGGAAACTGATTGCATATTAAGAAAGTATATGAAAAATCATGCACCTTCAAAAAAATTGCACTAAAAAATATTAACGTATGAGCCCGTACGAGGCTCCAAAAAGCTACAAAACAGACAATTAGATAGGTACAGTGATCAAAAAGTGCAATTTCAAATAGATCGGGCTACCAAAAATAGAAACTAACTTCATCATAGTGATCTTCAACAAATTCTACCCAAAATATATAAAAAAATTGCTCAAAAAAAAGGACTTAAAATGAGAAAGTTACGAGGGTTTGAAGATAGGATGCAAATTTGAAACGCTCAATGGTGAAGGAAATTTATTTTCAAAACCCTGCTGACGTCATAAAATCATGATGTTAAGTTTGACAGTCTAGAGGTCGTCACAGAAAGTCAATAAGCCCTGTAGGGTGACAGTTGGATGACTGTCAACTTTAATCCCACTATGTCCAGTGGAAGTGGTGGTTGAGTGGTGGAGCTTAGGTGGAGGCTGGGTTGGGGCAGAGTGAGAAGGAGTAGAGACTAAGTGGCGCAGGGCAGGGCTGAGCATGGGGAGTTTAGGGCTGGTGGACGAGCTAAGGGTGGATGTGGTTGTAGAGGGAGGCGGGCAGAGATGGAGCGCAGAGGTGGAGGGTGGAGGCGTGGGGAGGATCGGAGCTGGGAGGTGGGAGGAAGGTTTGGGAGGAGTAGTGGGGTTGGAGGATGAAGCGCGGGGTGGATCTGGGAAGTGGACGGTTGCANTGGGGGAGGAAGGGAGGGAAGGATAGATTGAGTGGAGGAGGGTGGAGGAGGGTGCCCGTGTTTCGGGTAGCAACGACACGGGGGGAAGGAGCACGGAGGCGGTGGGGTTTTGAGAGAGCGGAGGTGGTGGGAAGGTTGGCGTGGGGTGGAAGGTATTGTGGTGTTGGGGATTTAGTCCCACATGCACGCGGTGCCAAATATAAACTTTGTTTTTATACAAATTTAACTTAATTTAAACAAAGAAAGGTGATTGGTGGGCGCCAGAAATGTATGCGTGAATTTGGGTCTTCATTCCTGTAGCTGCAACACACACACTTCAATGAGTCTTTGTCAATGGTCGAGATCAAAAGAAAACAGTGGCTCAGATTTGATTGGAGGAAGCACAATCCATGTGCAAGCAATTTGATTGGTCGAAAGATTTAATCTTTTTTAAAACTTCCAAAATCATTTTCAGTTAACAGCTTTGTTTCCGAAATGATAAATAGTGGAGAATCAGTTAACTGAGTGGAACTAGATTGTTTCCAATTTGATAATTAGTTAACTGGATTTGATGATGTCATATGCATTTTAAAATTTTTATATACACATTTTGGTTTTATTAATAAATTTAATTTCCTCTTTTATTTAATTGACAAATTTGTAATTTTATTTAATTAATATATCAGAAATATCAATTAAATAATTAACATAAGGTTTATTTGCCAATGTATTACATTTTTTAGGAATTAATTAATTAATCAAGTAAGATGATCGTTTAGGACTTAGGGTTTAGGTCAAATCGGTTCAAATTTGATAGATTGAGGAATTGAATGTTTGATTTAGGACTTAGGGTTTATCAAGATTAGGGTTTCTTGATTAATTGTTGTGATTGGGGGTCTAGGGTTTAGATGACCATTTTTATGTGATTACAATATGTTTTGTGAAAATTTCTTTAGACGACCCTTGTTGCTATATTGACACAAGAAGATAAAGGGATCAAAGTTGTGACATTTTTCTATTTATATCTAAAGTCTTCTATATTTCGTATATATATCATGTTGTCCATGTGCTATTGTTGTAAATGTGCCTTTGTGTTGTCTATTTGGGGATGATGCAAAGAAGTGAAAGCCATCCATCTTTTTGGTCTCTGCAATGTTGACCCAAAAAGACTTTTGTTCATATCTCTTATGTGATCGTCTTCCATTGTGCTCAGAGTTATACTACCTTTGGGGGATGATGTCAATTCATTTTGCCATAATTTTTTATATACATGAGTTATCATATGGTGAATACTAACCCAAAAAATACTTGGGCTCCTAACTTGTCCTAGTAATAAATGGTATTGAGCTCTAAAATGTTTCTTAATGTATGACCTTCTACTCTACTCTTCCTAAATATTTATGAATTTGGTAGCTTTAAAAAATACCTTAAGGGTTGTTGATTATTCATAAAGATAAATTTCTCCCAAATCAATCCCCATAATTGAACAAAGATCAAATACAATAGGTGAGTTCCTAAATATGGATGTTCTTTACTCCTTTTATTTCACCAAATTGAAATGTGTTGTTATTTATTACTCTTATGCTTGATATTCCTTGAGTAGGGATAAACATTTATTTTAATTGTGTACAATAATAAAATGAAAGCAAGGTAGATCTCTCCTCATTTCCCTAATGCACAATTGGAAGGAAGATGACCCAATAGGCTCAAGTAGGACCTAAGCGCTGAATCAGTTCATGATCCTTCATATAATCAATTGAGGGAAGTTGGATAGAGATGGGAAATGGTATGATGGTACAAGATAGGAGGATAAATAAGTGAATATAACAAGTCATGATAAATAAAAACCAATTAAAAACTAACAAACAACTATAATGACCTAAAAGAAAAACTAGAAAGTTGTACTAACCTGCAATCTGAATTTGAGGCTGATTTGATATGTACAAAATGCCCTAGGTGTTCTATTCCTAGCAACAAATAGCCTGGGGCAATGTGTTCCCATCAAATATGTCTAAAACTAGTTGTAGCTCTTTCGATAGATCCCACACTTTATGAATTAAGTCCTAAGAACTCCACTACTTGTTCCTACACACAAAAATATGGCGATTAAGGTTTTATAGATGAGTTTTCCTTGGTCAAACCCCTATTTGGAATCAACCTTGAAAGGAACTAAAGTAAATGAGAGTGTGCTATCATATAGTACACACTAGAGCTAAAAAAATGTAGTATGTCTTACCTTGGCAATGCAAATACTTCATTGAATGTGATCAAGTATGTTGGTACAATACCTTTGACTTAACACAAAAAGCCAACATAAAATCATGAAATATAAAACCTTGTGTAATGGATGTTGTAGTTCATCACAATGCTTGATTGAGAAGAAGAAATAAGACTTGGAAGAATGTAGATGTATGTGTATCTCCTTCCTTGATATAAAACTCCTTTTTCTTGGCCTCAATGAATAAAAAAGCTTTATCTATGGAGAAGAACACCATAAATGCTTGAGAAGAAGTCTAGATCTTGAATGCTTGGATGCTTGTCTTGAAACCTTACACTTGATTACTTGATCATGAATGTGGATACTTACTTGTGGCTCTTCTTCTTGATAGTGGTTGCCAAAATGAAGAGAGATGGGGTGTTTATATACCTCTCACAACATCTCGAGGGTTAAAACTTGGAAGGGCGACTATATATATAAATACCCCATTAAATCACCAAGACAAGGCCCCAATTCAAATTTCATCCAAAACCTTAGGGAACACAATGCCCTAGGTGTTATGTGATGTGGACATAAGTCTTGTTGCTGCTACAGAACCAGCTTGGCTCTGTTCTGAGATCTTTCTCCTAGATCTCTTAGGGTATTCACAACCCTAACCCTGAGGTAAGTCACTCTCAACTTTACCTCCTCTTCAAGACTCAGTCCCCATCAAAGTACTTTTCATCCTCTTCTTGCTGAACCTACACAAATAGATTCATTCTGCTCACTCAATCAATGTTCTCAGAACATTGCTTTCATTCTCTTCCCTAGCCAGACTATTACCAAGCTCGCCTAGGGTAAGATCTCCAGACTCTTTGTTGTTTCTTCTCCTACAAAAAACAAAAAGGAAACTATGTACGGGGGCTCCTCTCAAGTTCCATCCCAACACATGACTCTCACCATGGATTCACGAATCTCGAGGGGCCATTACTGGTCACAACCCAGAACAAGTAGAGAATTAAGAACTTACAAAATAGAAAGTAAAGTAACTAATCTACTTGCATGCAAAATGAAAAAAGAAGGTTGATATCCACTAAACACACTATCTTCAACTTCTCATTACTGGAAACAAAACAAAACAGTACAATAATCTGCAACTCTGTGATTTCCTGTAGCTTCTCTTTTCTTCAATCTCTACTTTCTCTTCTATATCTCTCAAATGAAGGCTTGGGATGTTTTAAATAACCATCCTCTCATTGAAATGACTCTAACTTCCCACATATTCACAAGCATCTCTTTAGGAACTGTTACAACTGACCATATTGTCCATAAAAGACAAGATTCACTTCTCGCGGGTCGTTACGACTGACTTTATCGACCAACAGTAATGCAAAACCGACCACCAGTCTAAATCAGTGCTAGTGATAACTAACGGTGTTAGCAAACAGTGATACCCAACGGTGTTAGCAAATAGTGATACCCAACGGTGTTGACAAATAGCGATACCCGACGGTGTTAACCGACACAGTGTTAACCGACAGTGTTAATCAGCACAGTGTTAACCGACACAGTGTTAACAGACACAATGTTAATAAAAAATTAGGAAATCAACTAAGAGACCCATCTAGACATGGATTGACCTAGTCATATCCATCTTAGGGAAAAACAAAAGACCTTCTAAGGTCCACACACACTCTCCTGACTTGGCTAGATTCAGTACATGCCAGAAATAAGGGGCTAGGGGTTTGAGTTAGGTGTGCTCCTGCACCATACTCCCCTAGACAAAAGAAAGGTTAATCCATCCTTGGATTGAGCATGTTTGGATCAATGCCCAACCTCTTGAACTCTATTTCTCTGATCCACGTAGCATCAGCATCTTCTTTTTTGTGCCATTTTACAAGGTGCTCCATATATTATTTGTTCCTAGTCTTCTTGTAGACCCTTGAGTCTAGTATCTTTTCAGCTGTCATAGATGGAGTAGGGGATAATTTTAGATCTTTTACCTCCTGTATTACCTCTTGAAGGTTCTGATCAACATCATGAATAGGTCCTTTGTATGCTATCAAATCTGTAATGTTGAAAACTAGTGACAACTCAATGTCTTCGGGAAGCTCCACCTTGTATGCATTGTTTCCATACTTTGCAAATATCTTACATGGACCTAGCCTCTTCATCTATAGCTTGTGAGGAACACCTTTTTGCAGCCTATGTTTGTTCAAGTGTACCATCACAAAGTCTCCAATCTAAAACTAAACATCCCTCTTTGTTGCATCCACCTTTTGCTTTACCTTTTCAACATTCTCAATCAAATTCTTTCTCACACTTTCATGTACTTCCCTCATTGAATGAGAAAAATCCTCAGCATGTCCACTACCATGC
>MU226949.1:323253-371746 GCA_018584345.1 Thuja plicata
GATTTGGTGGTAACCACTCTTGAGATCAATCTTGCTGAAGTACTTTGCTTCTCCTAAACAATCCATTAGGTCTTCAATTCTAGGTATTGGAAACCTATACCTAATGGTGATTCTATTTATGGCTCTATGATTCTACAAATAGATTCATTCTACTCACTCAATCAATGTTCTCAAAATATTGCTTTCATTCTCTTCCCTAGCTGGACTATTACCAAGCTTGCCTAGGGTAAGATCTCTAGACTCTTTGTTGTTGCTTCTCCTACAAAAAACAAAAAGGAAACTATGTACGGGGGCTCCTCTCGAGTTCCATCCCAACACATGACTCTCACCATGGATTCAGGAATCTCGAGGGGCCATTAATGGTCACAACCCAAAACAGGTAGAGAATTAAGAACTTACAAAATAGAAAGTAAAGTAACTAATCTACTTGCATGCAAAATGAACAAAGAAGGTTGACATCCACCAAACACACTATCTGCAACTTCTCATTACTGGAAACAAAACAAAATAGTACAATAATCTACAACTCTGTGATTTCTTGTAGCTTCTCTTTTCTTCAATCTCTACTTTCTCTTCTGTATCTCTCAAATGAAGGCTTGGGATGTTTTTAATAACCATCCTCTCATTGAAATGACCCTAACTGCCCACATATTCGCAAGAATCTCTTTAGGAACCGTTACAACTGACCATACTGTCCATAAAAGACAAGATTTGCTTCTCGCAGGCCGTTACGACTGACTTTACCGACCAACAGTAATGCAAAACCGACCACCAGTCTAAATTAGTGCCAGTGATAACCGACGGTGTTAGCAAACAGTGATACCCGACGGTGTTAGCAAACAATGATACCCGACGGTGTTGACAAACAGTGATACCCAACGGTGTTAACTGGTACAGTGTTAACCGACACAGTGTTAACTGACACAGTGTTAACCGACAGTGTTAACCAACATAGTGTTAACCGACACAGTGTTAACAGACACAGTGTTAACCGAAAATTAGGAAATCAACTAAGAGACCCATCTAGACATGGATTGACCTAGTCATATCCATCTTAGGGAAAAACAAAAGACCTTCTAAGGTCCACACACACTCTCTTGACTTGGCTAGAGTTAGTACATGCCAGAAATAAGGGGTTAGGGGTTTGAGTTAGGTGTGCTCCTGCACCATTATGTTCCATCATATTGGGGATCAAATTAGAACCATGGATCCTGGTTAATCAAGGGATGGCGGATTAGAGGGCACAATTGATTTTGAGGTCAAGACAAAACATAAAGGACACAAATGGTAACTTACAGCCTAGGTGATCAAATAAATTATTGTATTGGATGAATAACAAAGGAGCGCATGTACTTAGAAATAAGGGTGCACCTCAATTTTAAATCAAATTGAAATAAAAAAGGACTTATATTTGAAATTAGGTTTCTATTAAGTGTCATATGAAGTCCTATTATGGAAAACACAGTAGAGTGGGTGCTAAATGATCATGAAATTGTACACCAATTAGGTGCTTACAATTTATGATGGTACAAATTAATACTTGCCTTATGATAAAGATGGATGAATATAATGTTTTTAAAAATTAGCAGATTGCATTAAACTATGTTAAATATATTTTTAATATAAAAAAAAGTAGATAAGGTGAAGGGAGATCGTTAACTTGATTTTAAATCATAAAAATAACAAGTTTATTTTAAAACACCAACCACCAATACATACTCTATGGAAATCCTTCTTGGGAAAAAACCAACAACAAAGGATCACTTAATTTGTATTCTTATTAAATGCCAAAACCATAACTATAATATAATATTTGAGTAATTATTCCACCCCTAACTATGTATAGAGAGATTATGGTAGCATACCCCCTAAAAATACAAGTACCATCTCCATCCCAAGCATCCATTCTATAGTTTAAGACCAAAAAGGAAACAAAAGGTAGTTTTCCAAAACTACATGAGGAAAAACTATGGAAAAATAACATGTAAATGTATGAGTCAAATTCCAACACATTCTTTCATGATGGACCAAATAACTTAATATAGAATGTAACCCTCATGCGCTTTTCCATTTGGGCACATAAATAATGCAAAATAAAAATAAATATTAAGATTAGGATCTACTAGGTGTGTTACATATGATCCCAATAATTTCATAGTAAGATCAATGTATAACATGGTTTATCAAAGTTGGAATAATATGTAGGCTCTTGCAAGCATGATATAGTAATTTAAATCAATAGGTAGATTTAGGAATCATCATGTAATTATATGAAATCAATAAGTAAGTTATAGAAATGATGAATAATAATGCAACATTAATGATTAAGCTCTAAGAAAGATTATAGAAGATGTATCACATATCAATGGATCATGAGCACTATGGGAAACAAAAATGATGCAAGTATAAACAAAGGATAGAGAATAGTAAAATAAATTAAAAAAATTATGTGGGAGTATTAAAAAAATAAGGTATGTATAGTGAAAGGTGAGAGTGGTTACAAGAAGTTGAGTCCCACTTTTGGACAAAAATTGGAAGTATTTTCTCTATTTTTCAAAAAAATTGTCAATTAATGTCAAAATTTGAGGTACTTAGAGATTGAATCTCCAAAAACTTCTGTAATAGAAAATGTAGTGCTCGGAGTCTACTTTTCAAATATGTAATTTATTTCAATACCCACATGGTAGAAAATGTTTTTTAGTAGGCATGTTTAAAAATACTTTTTCAAAATATATGTTTCAGGACTATACCACACACGTGTACGACCACCATATTTTGACCTAAATAAAGGATTTTTTGTGAATCCTTCTACGGAATGATACCTAAGATACCAAAGATTGATGAACACACACACACATATATTATTGAATATATTTTTTATTAATTTTTAATTGACTATAAATTATATTTTTGAAACCTCTGGTGTACGACAACCATAAATTGATGAAAACTTAACAATTTTTCAAAACTCTTTTTTTTATCTTCAAGTAAATTCTATGTAGATTGATGTCATATAATTTATTTTCCAAAAAATATACAAATAAAAAAGTTATTAAAATTTTAGCGAACCTCACTATTTTAAGTTTAGGTACCACTTTTGATTAATAAATAATTTAAAAATAGTAAAATTAATCATATCAATACAAAATTTTGATTTTTGAAATCTATACTATAAGAATTCTAATGAGTTTTCATTTCATCAAAAAAATCAATCAAGAAGTCCTTCAAAAATTATGGCAAGTCATAAATCTGGGATTCCAATGCCTTAGCCATTATTTTGCAAGGCCAAAGCATAGGCAAAATCTAATGCAAAGGGTGGCTTGTAAATTCAAATTTTAAAAAATGCGTACTCATTTCTTAAATATAATAAATTAATGTGTAAAAATGTGTTTCTAGGCATAATTTAAAAAAAAATCAAAATGAGCACCCATTTTGAAAAACGCAATGGGTGCCTGTTTCTAGCGATATTTTTCAAGTCCACAAGACTTTCGCCGAATCGGGACCCCAACTTCTTGCATTTGCCAGTAAAATAAAAATTAATAATTCCACCTAGATACGAAGACATAAAATAAAACATTTATGAGATGGTAAAATATGAAATTAAAAATAGAAAAATAGAAGAAAAAAAAAATCACCCTCGGTATATGTGAATTTATGCACTATAATAGTGTTCTTAAAACATTGAGCAAACTTCTTTCTAGGTACCACCTTTGTTAGATATTTCTTAGGATCATCAACCCTTAGATTGTCATATTCCAAAAGATTTATTTTCTTCTCTTTTTTTTTTTTTACTCTTCTTTGCTTTCTTTCTCAATAGCATGTTTTTCTTCTCATTATTATTCATTTATTCTCGGTTAAAACACATGCTCAATAAGTGTAATAAATTAGGTACTTATTTTATTGACTATTCTTGCTTTTTTACTTATGGTTGTAGTAGAATGTTATTATTTTGATGTACCACAACTTACTTTGGGCAGCGAAAGCTAAGCATGTACCTATTTTTAAAAAAAAATTGGTACCCATTTCTAGTGGGATTCCCAATGTCAAAAAAACTTCCCCTGAATTGGGACCCAACTTCTAGCATCGATCCCTTAGTGGTTCTCAAATTTACTTCCTTGTTAATTTTATTGAGGTTTCTCTTTATATTTGGTACATGTGTAATATTTTTCTCATAAGGATTATCAAAAAGAAAGTATGAAACAAGACCTTTGTGAACATTAACCTTCGTTGTGCAATTTGAGGTTCTTTTGGTTTGGAAAAATATATAATATCTATTCTACATTTTAAACATGTCCACAAAATTGATGAAAGACTTGAATTGATTTAATTAGTTCCCTTTAATAAAAATATTTTGCACTTTAAAATAATTCATAGGGATAATTATCTTAGAGTATAAAGATAGAAATCAAATAACATAATCTTCAGTGTGTTCATTATATCTTTAGACACAATCAAATAAATTAACAATTTTGTTACTCTAAGACACATATTACGTTTAAATTGCTTATAAACACTTCAACGAGATCATCAAGTGATTGAATAGACTCTCGAGGAAGTAAAAAGAACCATTCCTTAGAAAAAAATTTAGAATACATGGAATTAAATTTGTTAACAAATTTATCCTCATAAGGGAATCCTACAAATGTAGTTGTATTACATGAATCACCTTTTCTATCATCCATTAAATATTGAGGTGCTACAAACCCAATAAGAAAGGGTGTTGGAATACACCAATATATTGAGATGGGATAAATCGATACATCATCAAATCTGAACTTTATATACTTCTCTATAATCACTTTTTAATTGTTAGGTATATTAACATAATAATAATTATCAATAGTGCAAACAATGAATGCAACCACACAAAGAACACAACACCATATTTTATGTAAAAATTCTAAAAGAAAAAAACTATGGTGAACAAGCTGTTTGGATCTACTGTGCAAATCCAACCTAAAAAAAAATGAACATCGTAATCACTAATAAAGACACCAACCATAAGAAAACGAAAAAAAATCCCCTCAGCAGAGAGAACAATACCGTAATCTGAAAAACAAAACAATATTAGAGAAGCATCACAACACAATATCAGAGAAACATCAACCGCATACTAAGCTGGAGGCATCAACCTCACCCTCGATTATACAACAGTTGACAGACATACCAATGTATGAGACAGAATCAGAAAGATATTAGAAAGAACATTTGTATTCTTTTTGTCATTTTGACAGCCCCTCGTCCATCAACCTCTACACCAAATGATAGATCATGATTTGCACGGTTTGAATTACAGACCAACTTACTCTGTCCTGAACATTCTCTATTATACTCTCCGATCCTCAACGACCACTTACTGAAGTAATCATAGCTTCTCAACCTCAAGATGCAGTCCCACAAACCTTTCGATCTAACTTGTCAACTTTGAGCAGTTTGATGGCTAAGGATTAAAAAAGATGGCAATGTGGGAACCCTAATCTGATGAGAATGATTAACAAATTGATTCCAAGGCCAAACCATTCTGATCCAACTGATCTGAACATATCATGATTTATGCACTATCATGTCCAACGTCTCCATACTATTATCTTGCAAATGTGATAAAGGAACAACCCTCTATAATTGTCAGAATAGATCATTGCAACTTTTGTAACTTTGGATAACAATATTTGCAATATGCTCTGCAAACTTCCCTTATGATGAACATCTCGTAACAATGACTGCTAACAATCTTCCTTTTGCTATGTAGACACACACAACTGCAAACTTGACATCAATGACAATACAGTTTGCCAACAAAGCAATGTTAAACAATATAATACAATAATGATATATATCTAACATCATTAAATTTATCAACATCATTAGACTTCACGTTTACTCTATTTTCTAATTAAAATATTTTATGAAATAATATCTATTTAAGCTAGAGGAAGGGATGGTAACTAAATGAGAACTACTATAAGAGGTATATATGTACATATGTGAAGTAAAAAGCAATGAGTTGGGAGAATAAATAGCTTTAGGGTTTTTAGGATATGTAATATGGTGTGGTGTTGGAAGAAAGTTTGCCAAGTGAGATTATAACAGGCGCAATATTAGTGGATGAAAGAGTTGTGGAAGTGTGGTATCTCATACGGGTCGCATATACGATAAGAAGAGCATATATGGTACCTAGGTCATAGGATGAAGGATAAGTGGAAAAGGGGTATGCATAAAATGTTGGGACAATAGTGGTCATAATTAAATGAAGGCGAGTGGTGGTGGTGGAAGGTATAATAATAGAAGATGGATCTATGGTAGAGGTAGGAGTACGGAACTCGTTATTGTAGAAGAAGTAAGACTAGCAAAAAAACTCTTAAACTATTGAATCCATATGATTTAGTTGCAAACATATAACAAAACATATCCAATAGTTGTGTAGGATTCTCTACAGTAGCTATACTAGTCAAGTCATATATAAACTCTTATTAATCCACATGAACATCATGATCATACTCCTCATTATAAGCATTATAATAGATTTTATTCATATTGATTTGGGCCATGTTAGGGTTTAGATAAGTACTACTATGTGGCACAAATAAAATGTGTGAAAATAAATCTCAAATGACCATTTTTAGATTGGAAAAATAAAAAATAAATGTTATATCAATTGAAAAATCCTAATGTCATAACCAACTATGGGTAGGTTGAGATAAAAAGATATCACAATTAAATCACATGAAACCTAATAAGAAAAAGATATATCAATGAAGCAAAATGATGTAAAAGGAGGATTGTAGATGAAAAGAGGATGCAATCTTAGAAAAATATAGATTTCAAAATCATAATATAATGCACAATCCTAAAAAAGAAGGTTAATATGTGTAGGATCATATAGGTTCACCAATATTAAAAGGAAAATATATAGCTTCCATAGATATTAATATAGGTTGATTAAGTGAATGCAATCAAATAAGCACAATCAACCTAGATTAACTAAATATAGTGGTACATGAGAATGCTATATATTTATATTTTTACTTTCGAAATCAAATATGGTGGATGATGATACTTAGCTTGATAATAAAAGATCGATGACTAAATGAATGAAATTATAGAACATGTTTGATGTCAAATCTAGAAGAAATGTCTCTCTACTATTGAGCTTCTTTGAATTATTGTTTGGATCTATGCTACATAAATTCTTTAATCTAAGCAAAATCTTTAGTCATAGATACATACTTGAACTCCTAAGTCATCCTAGCAATTGATGGTATTATTCCCTTTAATTGTACTTAATGTATGACCTTCTACTCTACTTTTCCTAAAAATTTGAGGAGCTGGTAATATTTAAAACTATCTTAAGGGTTATTGATTAGTTACACATAGTAGTTCTCCCAAATCAATACCCATAAATTGAACAAGATTAAAGACAATAGGCAAGTGCTTAGATATGGAGATTGTTTACTCCATTTAATAAACCAAATTGAAATGTGTGGTTATTAATTATTCTAATGCTCAAGATTGCTTGAATAGGGGGTGAACACGTAATTTAGTTTTATCTTATGACTAAAATGGATACATGAATGTCATTAGATATTAGCACATTGCATCGAATTATATCAAACCTGTTTTTAATTCACTCGAGGGAGACATGTGAAGATTGTTTATTAGAAAAAAAAATTCATTATATGAATTTTGAATTGAGAACGGCACAAGTTGGTGAATTTAGAAAGGCACAAGTCCATGATTATGATGTTTCTCCAATGACTTGATTTACCTTGAAATGAGATAACAATGAAAAATAAGTGACAAGTAACTAAATGCATGTAGATGTATAGATAGATGTGAAAAGGAGAATATATAAATGTGTGTAGATAGATTAGATGAGGCCACACATAATACAAATAGTATATATATATATGAACAAAATAATTTAACCAAATGAATTCAAATTCATATAAAATTATGTCATTTCTTACTTTTATATATATACCAAAATAATATCTTAAAATTAACATAAAATTTAATCAAAAAAAACATATATACAAATTCAATGATTACAATCCTTCACCCTACACTTCTATCACCACTAGAAAAACATCTAGCAACTACCTTGAGAAGAGCTTTGGCAAATAAGCTATTATCATCTACAATGACTTTAACTGGCTAAGTAAATTTGGTGAGTTGTGATATTGCTATCAGGATTCAACTGTGTAGTTTTTGAGTCAAACTCATTGACCCATAATTCATGAGTAGTGGTTCACATGAACCCATCTCTCATGAGAATGAATGGAACACTTAGCACTCATTGGATCTAGGTGATGCTAAATATTTAAGCTATTTTAGAGAAATAATTGCCATGTTGGCGGAAACCGCTATCCGGTTAGCTAAAACACAACCCATATGACTTGGTATGACAGAACATTGTAAATCTGAATAGTGGATATAGAGGAGGAAAAGCCTAATGGTTGACCACACTATCTTTGTCTTAGCGATGGTGGCAATCACAAAAATCGCCAGTGACAAGGTAATTTCAATAAAGTCAAATAGAATGTTCATCTTTGCTGAAGTTGATGATGAACAGAAAAAAAGACAACAGACTGCAGTTAACATAAGCAGAATCTCAATCAATTAAAACTTTACCCTTCGATTTGACAATTTCGACAGATGCCAGGCCTTAAGATTTCCAAAATTGGACGGCAAATTCCTTTAAAAATTACCAATTGTGTACAAGACAATCTGTACACAGAGCCAGACGGCTAAAATTTATTCCAAAATTACAGAAATCAATCCCCACAGTCAAATGCTGGGGTTTGGGAATGTCTGATTATTCTGTTTCCCTCATTTGGAGATCTACTAGAGCGAACTTATTCATTCCTTACATTTTCTCTGTTCATCTCTGGTATTTTGAGGATTTTGTACTGAGAGGAGCTGTCTTCAAACTCAGAAATTTAGGTACCCAAACTACAGCAACCATTCATTACATCACACTCGCATATACTGATACAGAAAACTTAGCATGTACATTTGATCGATCATAAAAGGTCAATATTGAATGACCCATTTCTTATCAAGAAATCAGGGAATGTAATGTGCTTTGTAGTTAACATTTGAGTTATGCTTAGAATGGATTTCTTTGTACAAATTGCATACTCGTTTATAGAAACAGAGGAGAAGTGTGAAAGCCAGAGGAGCCATGACAGAATTGTATGGCAGGTCATGTTGCAGAGGAGGAGAATTGTGAATGTGAACCATCTTAAGAACATCCCAAGTAGTAAATCCCCAAGCCAGAAACTCAAATCCCTAATGGGCAAAATTGATAAAACGTCCAGCATTCCCATCATTCCACCATAGCCCATAAGCAAGGTGGGAAAGCAGACCAGAGAAAACCACAAAACTCCCATATGACCATGCCCTCTAGAAGAAGGCACCCCCTGCCACAAGGGACTCTTTCCTACATATACAAGACATGCAGATCCCAGATGACATGGACATTGAAGCGTCAACTCCTGTATAATAAGGCAGAGTGACTGCATCTACATAGAGACTGCAATGTAACATATACAGTTAGAATTCAGATTCACAATTTGACTTCTTATAGAAAATATCTTCTATTTATCAATTGAAGAGCTAAAGGGGCTCTATAATGACGGTTCCTAAGACACAACACTTGCTGAAGGTTATAGAAATGTAGTAGCAAGCTAAGTGGGCTTAACCTTGGAAGAAACTCCATGATTAAGCATGCTTGAGTTGGAGGAATACTGGGATCTAGATGACCTCTCAAGAAGACTTGAGAAGACTTGATACTTCACCCCTGTGAGCATCACCTAGCTACAATGAGTGCTAAGTGTTCCAATCATTCTCATGAGAGATGACATGGGTCAATGAGTTTGACTCGAAAACTACATAGTTAAATTCTGATAGAATATCACAATTTGACTTACTGTGGAAAATATCTCCTACTTATCAATTGATGAGCTAAAGGGGCTCTATAATGAATGGTTCATAAGGCACAATACTTGCTGAAGGTTTTGCAAAGACTTGATACTTCACCCCTGTGAGCATCTATAAAGACTGAAAATTCTACATCATGCCATATAAGCATAAAAAGACAAAATTTCTCCTATGTTGATTCCATAGTCATAGTCGGTCAACGCTACAGACTAATCGACCAAAAAGATCACGACAACAATTATTCATGAATACCAAATTCTATTTTCTTTTCAATTATTCGACATAACACAAAAAGTAATATATCCAAAAGTAATCGACCATTCTGTCGAAAACTAAAATATTTCTGTATTCAGTGGAATTACAATGTTCAATTTCAGGATGCCGACTAACTTGTCATGCATTTTACATTACAAATGAGAAAATACATATATAAACATCATGTTCAAGACCAAAAGGTCAAATTAAACAATATGAAACATGTCATCGGACAACTATCCATCTGCATGCTCCTGTCTCCTAAGTCATCGGACACATGTCCATCTGCAAATCTCGAGACGGGAGTGTGGTTCAGGGGTTTAATCCACCCAACCATGGAGTGGTTAGCTCCCCCGAGGCTCATCCTGAAATGAGGAGCACACCGACCCTACCCAAGAAGTCTATCTCTTCGCACTAATGGATCGGAAGGAAATCTGGTGTGTCTGTGATTTCTAACTACTTTCCACAAGTTTCTAAATAGATTCTATTCACAGATTACAGGAAGATGAAACATAAATAACCAACACATTTAAAAGAACATGTGATTCCATAGCTTTGGCCAAAGCAATTAAGTGCCAGATTTCTACTGGTAGGTAGTGAATAGAATATACTACTCTTTTCTGTGATTCCACATCCTACACCTTCCTTTTCATTTTTAAATATTTCCTTAAAAGTCATATATATATAAACAAAACCACAACAGAGTTTTCAGTTCAAAATTTACAATACGAATCCCTACTTTTCCAATTCACCTTATAAGGCAATGAGAACTTTAACTAATTATTCAATTTCACATCTAGGAATAGTAGGAAAATTTATAACAACGTATCCTCAGTGCTAGTGGAAATAAACTAATGAATATCACAAGGAAAGATTTGTCTTCAGATTTTTCATTTCCATTTCTAATTCCAATTTTGGTTATTTCCAACAAATGTTGACATAATCTGATCCTGGATTTTATCTACATAAATACAACATAAAGAACAGAGAATCTGGTTGTGATTTGTTGAAAATGGTAGTTTGAATGTTATCCACTTCTTTAAGGTAAAACATTAAATCCTCTACTATTATGATGGATTTATTAACTCAGCTATTGCCTAAGGAAAATAGACAGCCAAGAACACTTAAAAATTATAAATATATTTAGATTTTCAAGCTAAAAATTATGTTGTTGTTGTTCTGAAAAGAAGTGAAAATTTGTGATTTAAAGGGGACTCTTCCTTAAGTAAAACAATTTCAAATGATGATAATAGTGGAACCAGCTAAAATCGCTATTCTCTAACAAAATTTACATTTAACAAAACAGACAGTCTTAGCCACTCACTCATCCAATTTAATATCCAAAATACTAATTTCAATCATATAATCAGCAGAGGAAATAGATTATGCTTAACAAAACAGCAAGAATACTAAATTTGTAAAGAGAAAAAAAAGAACTTGAAATTGTTTTAAACTGCGTTGGTTATACGGTAAGAGTTCCTAGGGCAATCTCCACTGGAGTCTGTCATTTAATTTTGGATTAAAAGAAAATTATTTACAGAGATGTTCAAATCATCACCCAATGACCTGTTCGTTCTTGGCTTGGGGTGGTGGTTATATGCACCAAGCAAAAGGTTTCAGCCCACACATCTCATTCTGATTTTTAAAAAGATAGAGGGAGGCAACAGCTAAACAAAAAAAAAAAAAGAAACATAGAAAATATCTTTATAAGGATAATAATTTGTGTTCTAATATCAAGATGCTCTTATTCCAACGAATTAACCATTCGATCTAAGGCACATAGTGGATCAAAAACATTTTAATCAGGAAAATTGATTGCCATAAACATAAAATATGAAGGAAAAACCTGTCTCCCCATGTGCTACTGAGTGATTCTGGCGACTTTCCTTTGAAGGTCTCTAACCTGCATATTTCCTCCTTACTCTCTGCGCGCTTCCTTCACCTTGCCTACTTCTTCATGCGCTCTTTGCCTCACCTGAGCACTAGCCTCCTTCTAGTCACCTCCTTTCTTATTCTTCCTGCCTAAAACAGTGCATTTCTTTTTCGTATTTTAACCCATGTTTTCCTCCTCTCTCATGCGTTGTATCTCTCTCCCTGTTTTCTCCAGAGCACGGTCTCCTTTTATTACTCCCTCTACCTGTGTGCTGTCCTATGCCAAGAAGACTCTAGAATGGAGTGGTGGATGAAGACTTCTATACGCAGCATTAATGGTGATGGCTGGTCTTCTGAAGACTCCAGAACAACCATTACTGCAGGCGGTTGGGTCTTTTAAAAGACTCCTGACTCGGTCATAAATGCAGACGATGGGATATTATTTTTAAAAAAAATATCTACCAACTTGGCCGCGTATATCCTCAAATTTACGATAGTTCGTTTTGGAGTAGAAGAGGGATGTGACAGCATCACCTAGCTGCAATGAGTGCTAAGTGTTCCATTCATTCTCATGAGAGATGACATGGGTCAATGAGTTTGACTCTAAAACTACATAGTTAAATTCTGATAGCAATATCACAATTTGACTTGCTGTGGAAAATATCTCCTACTTATCAATTGATGAGCTAAAGGGGCTCTATAATGAATGGTTCATAAGGCACAATACTTGCTGAAGGTTTTTCGAATGGGGTAGCAAGCTAAGTGGGCTTTTTAACCTTGGAGGAAACTTCATGATTAGGTGTGCATGAGTTAGAGCAGTAGTGGGATGGATGACTTCCCAAAAAGGCCCGATGTTTCACCTTTGAGAGCATCACCTAGATGCAATGAGTGCTAAGTGTTTCATTCAATCTCGTGGGAGATGAGTTTTTGCGAGCTACTACTCATGAAACATGGGTCAAAGAGTTTGACGCAAAAACTATACAGTTGAACCTTGATAGCAATATCACAATTTGACTTCTTGCTGAAAATATCTCCTACTTATCAGATCCAATATTAGCAGATAAAACAACTGTGAAAGTGTGAAACTTCATATGGGTGCCATATATGATAGGATGGGCTGGTTGAGATAAAAAGATATCGCTATTAAATCACACGAACCCTAGTAGAAAAAAGATATATCAATGAAGCACAAGGATGTAAAAGGAGGATTGTTTTTTTAAAGAGGATGCAATCCTGGAATAATATAGATTTAAAACCCTTTTGAGATGTGTAGGATCAAATGGGTTCACTAAAATGGAAAGGAAAATGCATAGCTTCCATAGAGATTAATATAGTTTAATTAAGTGAATGCAATCAAATAAGCACAATCAACCTAGATTAACTAAATATGATGGTACTTGAGAATGCTATATATTGATATGTCTACTTTAGAAATTAAATAAGATGGATAATGATACTTAGCTTGATAATCAAAGAATGGTGACTATATGAATGAAATTATGGAACACATTTGATGTCAAACCTAGAAGAAATGTCTCTCTATAGTTGAGCTTCTTGGAATTATTGTTTGGATCTATGCTCCATTAAAGGATAAATTCATTGGACTAAGCCAAATCATTAGTCATAGTTATGTACTTGAGCTCCTAACTCATCCTAGCAATAAATGGTATTATGTCCTACAATGTTCCTTAATGTATGACCTACTATACTTTTCCTAAATATTTGGGAGTTGATAGTATTTAAAAATATCTTGTGGGTTGTTGATTAGTTACAAAAAGACAAGTCTCCCAAATAAGCGCCTAAATATAGAGATTCTTTACTCCATTTATTGCGTCAAATTGAAATATGTTATTATTGATTCTTGCAAAATGCTCAAGATTGCTTGATTAAGGGATGAACACTTAATATGATTATTTTTTATTAAAATGGATGTACTAAATGTTTGCCGTGATTATCTTATGATTAAAATGAATGATTGAATGTCTTTAAATGTTAGCACATTGCACTGAATTTTGACTATGACGTTTCTCCAATGGCTCCAATATATCTTGAAATGAGATAACAATGAAAAATAGGTGGCAACTAACTAAATGGATGTTGGTGCATAGATATGTGTGATAAGTAGGTGAATAAGGTAAAAGTATAAATGTGTGTAGATAGATTAGATGAGACCACACACACACAACACAAACACATATATTTATATGAATAACACTGTGTTTTCACTACTTTTAACATTTTTACAACATTATAAAGACAGATTATGAAATTAAACCAATAAAAATTATAGAGGCAAAAACATTTGAGAAGAGCCCAATAACCATTATCATCTACAATGACTTTAGCTGGCCAATTAAATTTGGTGAGACTAAATATTTAGACTACCATTAGGAAAATGAGTGCAATGGTTGACTTGGTATACCAGATTATTGTAAATCTCAATTCCGGATATAGAGGAGGCAAAGTCTAATTGTTGACCACAACATCTTTGTCTTAGGGATGGTGTCAATCACAAAAAAACACCAGTGACGAGGTAATTTCAATAATTTCAAATAGAATGTTCATCTTACTGTAAATGAAAGGTACTTCAGTTTTGTTGAACTTGGTGAACAGAAAAAAGGACAACAGAATGCACTTAACATCATCAGAATCTCAATCAATCAATTAAAACTTTGCCTTTCGATTTCACAATTGCGGCAGTTGCCAGGCCTTAAAATTTTCAAAATTGGACGGCAGATTTCATTAAAAAAAATACCAATTGTGTACAAGACAATCTGTACACAGAGCTGGACGGCTAAAAATTTATTCCAAGATTATAGAGATCAATCCTCACAGTCACACGCTGCGGATTGGGAATGTTTGATCACTCTGTTTTCCCTCATTTGGAGAAATGCTAGAGCGAATTCATTCATTCCTTACATTTTCTCTTTTCATCTCTGGCACTTCGAGATTTTTGTACTGATAGGAGCTGTTTTCAAACACAGAAATTGAGGCACCCAAATTACAGCAGCCAGTCATTACATCACAGTTCACACTCACATATACTGATACAGAAACTTAGTATGTACATTTGGTTGATCATAAAAGGCCAATATTGAATGACCCAATTCATAACAGGCCAATATTGAATGACTCATTTCTTTATCAAGAAATCAGGGAATGTAGTGTCCTTTATAGTTAGTGTTTGAATTATGCTTAGACTGGATTTCTCTGTACAAATTCCATACTCGTTTGTAGAAACAAAGGAGAAGCATGAAAGCTAAAGGAGCCATGACAACCTTGTATGGCAGGCCATGTTGCAGAGGAGGGGAATTGTGAATGTGAACCATCTTAAAAACATCCCAAGCAGTGAATCCCCAAGCCAAAAATTCAAGTCCCCAACGAGCCAAATTAACAAAACGTCTTGCATTTCCATCCAATTTTCACTGTTTGCACTAGAAGTTTCAGGTAACAGGTCTGCAAATTCATCGACATAATTCTTCATCGACATAGATGCCTTTGAAGCTCCGCTAGAAGTTGCTCGAATCATCTTAAAATTTACAGAATCAGACCTTCACCACACTGAGAAATAGCCTACAACTCAAACTCAGAACACAAATATTTGTTAAAGCGCTCAAAATCTCTTGGAATCATAAAACAATTGTAAACAATCTGAGCACAATCATGCAATTTATAGAAAATCAAACCGTTGTCAAGTTTACCATTACTTCTCACACTTTCCAAATGGTCATTGGCGACTGCAACTAGTTTTAAATTAATTCCATCTTTGAGTGCAGTTGCAAGAACCAAGTATACTCTCTTTCTAAGCATTACTCAAATTTTACAAAACTTGGATACGTGGCAACCCGTTGCAGGCTCGCAACACAAATCATGAAATTTTTATTTCCATTGCGAGCTAGTTACACTGCCAACTTTTCTCTCTAATCACACACTCGCAAATCCTTTATCTAGATCTCTTATCATCTTGCGAGTACGTGATAACCAAAAAGATAAATGCAAACATAACCTTCTCGTAGGTCAAAATGCTTTGGGTTAGTTAATAAAATGAGTGAGTGATGAGACCACCTATATTTCATACTAAACCACGTCACACACTCGCAGGATAAAAGACCTTACCTGCCAACTACTTGTGACTCAGTGACAACATAACATTCTCTTCACTCGCACACTCGCAATCCTAAAGAACTAACCGCGACAGAGCCCACGAATATGCGACAAGGCTAACATCTTTCTTTGCTCGCACATTCGATCCCTTAACTAACAACATAACTTAACGCTTGCGACTACACAAAGATACATAAAGGGCCAAATTTACCAAGGACTTTGAAGTCCGAACACCATAACACTTTAAAATTTAAAAAATTAAAGGCCCTCACAATCAAAACGCGGGAAAAGCCATTCTCAACATTCATGGGGAAAATTTTCAAAATATAGTGCTAACAGGTGCCAGGGGTTCAATCTCCTAGATCTGCTTCGAGCGGTTAGACTCTTCCAAAGGACCTTTCTTTAATACCAATTTATGAACACCTAATATACTAAGAGAGGAGGGGTGAATCAATATATCCTTGAAAAACTTAAAAAACATAACAATTTTATCATTAATATATTTCAACTTTGCAAGAAAGATAATCGAAGAAAAAAAATATTGCAACACATAACACCAGATATTTTTTTCATGGAAATACAACGTGGGAAAACCATGTGAGAGGTTTAGCTCTCAAGTATTATGTAACTGGTTAGATAATACATTAGGTGGATCATTGACGGGGTGACTCACTATTCAATTAAAAAATAGCATTGATGGCTAGATATACAAAAGTTGAACTGAAGAACATGCATCAACATATGCATAGATTACAGTTCACTGTGAAATATAATTCTTCTTTTTTCACTGTATAATATCACATGTACACACAACGTACAATAGTTTGTATACACATAATATCATATTAATATTGAAGAGATCAGATCTAATACCATATGTACATCACTTATACATATATATATCAATCATTAGTAGAATCATCCTTGCTTTTGGATGTGCATCAAATGTGTAGATAATTCCTTTTCTCTAAATCCCTTTCAATTGCCTAAAATGAATTAGTGTTAATCATGTCATATAATGACCGATCTAGAAATTGTGTCGATGATTCCTCAAAACATAGCAGTTGGTGATAACTGATGGTGTGCTCTATCGGTGACCATTAGAATCAATACAAATAGAAGTAATACTATAACTGATATAGATAGGATCACACCGATACTGATATGTCCAGAGTAATGACATCAATGACAACCAAAACTGGGAAGGCTAATAAATTGTTCATTGGTGTAGTTCAACATTGTCATAGGGAGGGACACTTGATTCACCAATGCGTAGATCCTTTTGGTTGGTTGAGGAGGGAACAATACGAGATAGATTGGATTGTCAGACAATTAGAGATTCTGCAAAGATTCATTCAGTTCGTAGCTCAGATTCAAGTACACAAATGATAGTAATTGTTAGAATAACTGAGAGGGGGGCGATTCAGTGGCCTCAAAAATTAATCCAATAATCCAACCAAAATTTTATATCTCAAATATAAAACCTCTAGTTATTTTCAGTCCTACAAGATGTATGCCTTTAAATAATCTTATCAAATAACTACTGCTCGAATTACATTGTTTATCTTTTTTTTTAATCTTTACCGAATAGCAGTCTAGCCTTTACCAAAATACAGTAAATAACTTAGTGTTTACCTATCAATCTTGTTTTAAAAATGTATAAAGCAAAACATCAAAGCAATGAACCATATACACATTTGACACATGGATTTAACGTGGAAACCCTGTTAAGGGAAAACCCACTTGGGACCAATAACCCAAAATTTTCACTCTTCTGAAGTGAGCTCGGTGAAGAGCCAACCCTATTAAAGGTTACAAACATACTATTAAGTGTGACCTTGTTAGAGGATTTAAAACTTTTGGTTAATCTTTTGACCTTCTGCATTCACTTTGCTGTCAACAAGTAAAAACCTTTTGATACTCCTTAGGATGTATCTTAATATATAAAGGATGGTTAAATCCTACTCGGTTAAGAGATTTTCTAAATCAATTGTTAAACTAAAATAGTATATGATATGTTCATAAATACAATTTAATCTTTGCAGATGTTCAGATCTATTGTAATCTCATAATACCTTTCTGATCACTATTCTCTTCAATTCCTTTACTCCACTTCTTTCTACTCGGTGAATGTTGTTGCTTCTTTGTTGCTTGGTGTCTGCAAAAATCTCTAGCTCTGTCCTTCAGCTTGTATGATCAAGTTTGTATGAAGACTTCTATCTTCACCAGAATTATCTTCAGCATTCCTCTTTCTTCCCCTATTTCTTATGAATTACTTGTCTCTTTATATAGACATGATTTCACCGTTTCTTGTCCTTGTTTTTTTTGTTGATCACTTCTTGATCCATAAAGATCGCCATGCTTTCTTTAGTTTTAATCTGCAAATATCTCCTTGTTTTCTAGAAGAAAACATGCTTTAAATCTCCTTCTTATCTTTAGCTTTTAACTAATCAATGAAAAAAAATAAACAATCAGTTAACTCTATCTTTAGCTCCTGCCAGCTAAGTTGTTTTGTCGTATCCTAACTTCAGTTCCCGTCGGTCAACACTTCAGTTGTGCTCGGTGACTACTGCAGATAGCTCGGGCATTAACTTTAGTTCTGTTCAGTGACAACTACAGTTACCTTGGTAATGCTTGCTCGGGTATCACTGTCTCGGGTAACACTGTGAACTTTTGTGCTCGGGGTTCACTGTCACTCGCTGTATGATTACCGACGAAAAAAACTTTGTCTCTTCAGATCCTTAAGTGTTGTGAAAATATGAGTATGAGCAATCATATCATATTAAGTTGACATCAATGACAATACAATACATTAACTGATTTAATGTCTTGCGTATACCTTCTGCATCTTGGTGATCATCAACTTTTTCATCTTCAAACATTCAATCAGTTATAGTTCTTCAATCTCTCCCTTTGGCATTGATGACAACACACTATATACTACTAATACAATATGAAATATATCAGTTGTAGTTCATCAATCTCTACCAAACTTATTATTCTAAAACCAATACAAATGTCTGACTCTCGGTAAGCTCTTCTAGCTTAGATTTGATTGTTGCACAGTACTCTCTTTATTCTTCATTCCCTTTACTGGATAAATGTAGCACTTTCTAATTTTGTCTCTCCCTTTGTTGTAGAATCTCTTCTCCCTTTTCTAGATAGATGTGTAGTGTTAACTTTTCCAATTCTCTCCCTTAGATGGATGTTTCTTTGAATCTTTCTCTGATGTTCTCTCCCTTTGATTGTTCCTCTCCTTCATGAATAGTTATTTTCTCTTTTAAAGCAATATATTTCATTGAATACTTCTCTCTTCTAAGTACATCTCTCCAAAAGTACATCTCTCCCTTTGACAGCAATGCCAAAGTCAATCCTTTTTTTTAATATATTCCTTGAATTTCCTCTCCATCAGCAATTTAACTCTGTAGTATTCAATAATTTCTCTGGTGTCTGGTGCAGATAAGTACCTTGTTGTGTACTGATAGATCTTTGCAGTCCATTTCTTTGATTGCATCAACATGAATAATCTTATTATAATGTGTAGGCTCGTGCAGCCTCCTAGTCATCTTAGTGACCAGTAGACAAGGTTCGGACCCCTAGTCTCTTTCTCAGGTACTCAAATGTATCTTTAGGCAATGGCTTTGTGAATATGTCTACTAGTTGTTCCTTGGATTGAACATATTCTAGTATCACCTCTTTCTCTTGACCTTGTTCTCTTAAGTAATGATACTTGATAGCAATATGCTTTGTCTTAGCATGCATGACAGGTTTCTTTGAAATTTTTATTGCACTTGTATTATCACAATAGATAATCACTGACTCAAGAATTTTCATATTCATACCTTCTAGTAATTATTTGATCCATGCAATGTTAGAGCAATTGCAACAACAACCACATATACTACTTCTGCAGTAGATTGTGAGATGCATCCTTGCTTCTTACTTATCCATGTGACAAGTCTGTCACCCATAAAGAATGCTCCTCCTGTTGTTCTCTTTCTATCATCTAAGTTTCCAGCCCACTCAACATCTATATAGACTCGAAGCTCAAATTTTCCTTCTTTATTATGCCAGAGACCATAGTCCTCGGTATTCTTTAGATATCTCAAAATTCCTTTGACAACACTCATATGCGAATCCTTGGGATTAGCAGATAATCTTGCAACTCTTCCAACTGCATGTGTTATATCTGGTCTAGTATGTACAACATACATTAGCTTGTCAATCATAGATCTATATAGGGTCTGATTTACCTCGGTTGATTTGTCTTCCTTTGTTAGCTTGCATCTGGTTGCCAAAGGTGTTCCAACTGGTTTGGAATCTTCCATCTTGAATATCTTCAGCACTTCCTTGATGTATTTGGATTGTGTGATGTAGATTCCTGCATCCTGTTGAAGAATCTGTAGACCAAGAAAGAATTTGATCTGCCCAAACATCGACATCTCAAACTCTTTGCTCATTTCATCAGCAAATGATTTGCATAACATATCATTACCTCCAAATATGATATCATCAACAAATATTTCAGCAATCAAAAAATTATTATCAGTATCTTCTTTTAAATACAGATTATTGTTTTGACTTGTTCTTAAAAATCCAATACTTATGAGATAAGAGTGAAGTATTTCATACCATGCTCTCGATGCTTGTTTCAATCCATACAAGGCTTTGTGTAGTCTACATACCATGTTCCTCTTGTTAGGATCAACAAACCCTTCAGGTTGTTCAATGTATACCTCTTCTTCTAGTATTCCATTTAGGAATGCAAATTTGACATCCATTTGGTATACCTTGAATTCTTTGTAGGAAACATAAGCAAGTAGAATTCTTACTCCTATTCTAGCAACGGGTGAAAAGGTTGCTCCATAGTCAATACCTTCTTCTTGTGCATACCCTTTGCATACTAATCTTGCTTTGTTCCTTGTGACTTCTTCATTCTCATACAGTTTGTTTCTAAATATCCATTTGGTACCAATGACATTTTTGTCACTCGGTCTAGATACTTATGTCCATGTTTTATTCTTCTTTATCTATTCTATCTCTTCATTCATAGCACTAACCCATTCTTTATTTTCAAGTGCAATATTGAAAGATTTAGGTTCAAAATCACAAATTAAACATCTAGTGTTTAGTGACTTACTTCTTGTTCTCATTCCAGCCTTTTTGTCTCCTATGATTTGGTTCTGTGGATGGTGTCTTCTAAAATACTTGGAAAGAACCGGTTTAGATCGTTTTTCATCATCTTGACCTTCATTTTGATCTTCATCGCTCGGTATATCATTGTGAGCAATTTCTTGATTTTTGGTGTTTGCAGCCGGATGCTTGGGTGTATTATTCTATTGCTCGGGAGGGATACATTGTTGCTCGGGAAGAGTGTTAGGTTATTCACTATAGACAAACCTATTGAAACCATCTGGTTCCTTTCTACTTTTCTCATCATTTTTCTTAGCAAAGTCATCTAGTTTGACATTTACACTTTCAATGATTTTGTTAAAGGATTTGTTAAGACATTTATAAGCCTTGCTTTTGGTAGAATACCCTAGAAATATTCCTTCATCACCTTTAGAGACAATATTTCCATTTCTATCATCTTTCAAAATATAACATTGACTTCTAAAAATTATGAAGTAACTTACATTGGGCGTGTGTCCATACCATAGCTCATAAGGTGTCTAATTGGTGTTTCTTCAATTGAACTGTGTTCATTATGTAGACAGCAGTACTGACAGCTTCTCTCCAGAATGTTTGTGTGATATCTTTCTCAATCATCAATGTTCTGGCACAATCAACTATTGATCTATTCATTCTCTCAACAATCCTTTTTTGTTGTGGTGTTCTTGGTGTAGAAACATGTCTTTGAATTCCATGCTCATTACAAAACTTAGTGAATTTATCATAAATAAATTCTCCTCCTCTATCCGATCTTAGACATTTTAGTTCCTTTCCACTTTATTTTTCCACTATAGCTTTATACCATTTAAACATCTTAAATGCTTCTGATTTCTCTTATAAGAACATAACAGTCATCATTCTAGAATAATCAACAAATAGAATAAAGTATCTATCACCATGTAGTATCTCTTTGTTCTCATTGGTCCACATAAGTCAGTATGGACTAATTCTAGAATAGCATTAGATGTGAAGGTTTTGCTCTTGAAACTAGACTTTGTCATTTTACCTTTTTGACACTTCTTACACATGACATGGTCGGGTTTTGACATGCTTGGGTCAAAATTCACATAAAATAATCTTTTATGCTACAACCATATGTCTTCATTTCTAGCCAATACACAATGGTCTCAATATTATCAAGATAGAATAGGTTAGCTTTTGTTTGTTCACCAGTACCAATCAACCTTCCTAATTCATTGAAGATCTTAGCCTTTTTGTTCTCAAATGCAACTCGGTGACCTGTGTTATTCAGTTGTGAAACACTCAATAGATTATAGTTAATTCCTTTCACCCAATATGCATTTTAACATCTGATCGGATTATTCAACATTATGGTTCCTTTACCTTCAACTGGACAAGGTGATTCATTACCCATTCTTACTGATCCACCATTATAATATTCAAAAGTCTCAAAATTTTCTTTATCTCCAGTCATATGGTGAGTACAACCACTATCAATAATCCAGATATCATTCTTGCTAACCTTAGATATGAGTGCAGTGTCTACACACATTTCTTCTTTGTTTGAATCATCCTTCATAGAAACAAATACCACCTCAATATCTTCATCAGCTTCGGTGTCAGTATTTTCATCTTTGTTCTCAGCCAGGTAACAAGCCTTCTTTCCTTTGTCCTTGTAGTCTTGTTTGTCTCTTCTATCAGATTTTTGATTGCTTCGGTAATCTCGGTTGTCACTTCTGTCATACTTTTTTTCATAATATCTGTCATATTTTCTCTCTTCTTTTCTCTTGTTTGGACATCTAGCAGCAAAGTGTCCAATCTTTTTGCAATTAAAAAATAACAATGGTAATTTACCTTTGTATCTACCTTTGCCTCTCTACAATCTTCTAGCCATTAGTGCTTCAATTTCATCAAGTTCTTATTCATCACTATCACTTTCACTATCATTTCTCATAGTGTGTTTATGACTTGATTTACTTACTTTCAAAGAAGATTTGAATGTAGACTCAATAGATGGTAAGACACTATTGTCAAAGTTATTTATCTCAAATGAAATAAGTCTACCAATCAAACTATCTAGAGTAACATTTTTATTTTCTACTGCTCTCATTTCTTGTATAGCAGATACTCTAATAGTATAAAAAGGCAACAAGGTTCTGAGAATTTTACTTACCACTATTTCTTCTTCAAGCACACCTCCTACTCCTCGGATAGCATTAAAAACCTTTTTGATTCTTCTACTATAATGTGTGATGTTTTCTCCTTCTTTCATTCTTAGGTCATCAAATTTTCCTCTTAGGCTTTCAGCTTTAGCCCTTAGCACATTTGTATCTCCTACATGCAATAGCTTCAATTTGTCCCCTATTTTCTTTGCAGTGGTGCATGATTTTGTTATGCCCTGCATACCCATCCCTACATTTTGTGTGCAAATTGTTGGGTCCCCCTTTTTCGCTTTTGGCTCTTGTCTTATTTGCCTTGTCTTTTGTTTTCTTCTCTGGGCTTTCCCTCCCGGGGGGGTTTGTTTTCTTTCTGCTTTTGTCTTTCGTACCTCCGAGACCCAGTCCCAGAGTTTGTTCTTTCCAGAGCTGGATTCCAGACTCTGGGATTCTCTGCCATGATGTCCTCTCTTCGCAAGAAGATATGGTGGCATGGAATACATGGGCCCGGAGTTCGAAGGTTTGTCTGTTACAGAGTTCGCAGAAAAGGGTAACTAGCTTTTACCTTGGGTACAAATAGACGTTACACATCACTTTTATAGTTACTGCGATTAAACACTTATGCATCCAGAGCGAATCAAAGCAAATTAAAATGATTTCAAACTGCTTTTGTTCCCGTGTTTAGTGGCTATTAACCAGTGATTTAGCAATGATTGTTCACGGTAATCTATGGGTTTATCTCATTGCAAGGTGCCTCCCGCGCCTACCTTCTCTATTGTCTTCGTCTTCCAGGTAGGTTCTCTAGTTTCTGCCCTTGTCTTTTCTAGTTTTAGTTTTGTTCCGTTCTTTCTGGTTTTATTTCTGCTCGATCTTTCTGGTTTGCCTTTCGTGTTCTGTGTTTTTGGTTCACCTCCCGTTGGTGGGTTGGCCCTGCTAGACGGATTGTTCACCCTCTGTGCAGTTGTAGATTAGTGTTCGTAATGTAGATTGTCTTGGGTTAGCCCGTGTAAATATGTATAGTTGTATAAAACCTGTGAAAATCTTGTGGCTGCTATATATTTTGTGTATATATGTTTCAGCCTTCGACCATCTCTATTTTTGTGTGTATATCCTTCAGCTCGGCTGGGCATTAGTTGTATGTTTCATGTATATTCTTCTGATTTCGCGTCGAGCTCACCGTGCTTTGTCTGTATTTCATCTGAGTTTGCAAGCTCACCCCATGGTGGAATACCACCTAGTTGGAACTCATCTCTTTGTTGGTTTCAACCATGGCAGTTTTCTCTCTGTTGTCAATCAGCCTTTATGGCAAATTTATGTCCCATGCGTGCATTCAAAACTTCCCAAGTGGCTTCCACTTTGTGCGCATTCAGACAGTTGGTGTTGTCGTCACTATAACTCCCCAATTATTGCATAGCCATGTGACACCCACATGGGCCTGACAACTCACTTTCTGATCACGTCTCCCAACGGTTAGTTTTTCAGACTCCAGGTCCTATGTCCTCACCCCGCCCATATCTTACTTTTGTCAAGTATGTTGAAACTCTCGGGCCCAGATTATGGTTGAGTTCCTAAGTTGACATTATATGCATATCTTTCCTAATTTTAACCTAAACAAACTTTTAAGGTGAAGTGCGCAATGCAGTGATAAGTTCTCTAGAATTAGGAGTAATATTTTATCTTGTGAAAGTTTTGATGGTCGCCTTACCTTGCAGGTTTTCAAACATCCCACTTCCACTATGTCGGAGGCTTCTGCATCCTCACCACCCAAGAGCCCAGCGTTCCCCTCCATGGCAGTCACTATGGCAACCATCAGGTCCAAGATTGAGAGGGCCTTGGAAAAACTTCCCCTCGGCATGAAATATTTGAAAGACAATGTTGTTACGAGATCAAAGATCAAATCCCAAGTTCAATTAGTCATCGACACCAGTGTCAGGATGTGGTCAGAAATGCAGGCCCTAGTTAAAATGATGTTCATTCAACAGCAGTCCAGGGACCAATTGTCCATCAATGTTGGAGAATCCAGGATTCTAAAGGCCACTTGCTTCGTATGTTCTGTGCAAGCCCCGGAATTCATCCTCACCCTCGCGGCACACTACAACTCCTTTGTCCAGGTTGTCATGCTCGTCGCTCCAGTCCTGATCGGATACCCTACACCCATGGTTTCCTTGGACGCTGCAACTTTTTGGGTAGGTCTAGGGATTCCCCAGTTTGAAGAAGCAGCTGTCGTCACCCGATCTGATGCCTTGGCACAATTTTAGTAGCTGGAGGTTATGACCCAGCAATATCTGAATAAAAAATGGCTAAAGACCCCAAAGAAAGATTCAAAAAGAATGAAGTTGGAGATCCCTAGATCTGAATTTAAGGAAAGCATTCAAATGGGGATCATACCATTATGCAGGATTTTCGGGCAACCCCATGCCCGGGAATTCTCAGGGTGGATGTACTACTTCCTGCTCAGCATCTCCACTGGCAGGTAGTATTTTGATTGGGCCGCCATCATTTCTAATCATGTGGACTCACAGTTTCTTTAGGTGGCCCGGACCTCAAAGTTTTATATGACGTCCTATGTTCTCTGGGCCTTAGCACAACAACGCCCTGTCACAAATAGGCTGCTCACATCAGGTGAACTTGGAGTTGGCCTAGGACAAAAGACTCCTTGGGATTATTTCCCACAAATCTAATGGGAGGCTAGTTTCCTCAGCTTCTGTCGGGTTAACGACGCCTTCGTCAATTACCATCTTCTCATGCCTACCCAGGATGCCAGGTACCGTCTCTCTAAGGAGGCCATGGATTTGGTCAGAAGTTATGGCCATTATTATATCTAGTTCCAGCAACATACCTACATTCAGGTAACCGGCTTCTCTGGGAAACCATATTTGTTGCCCAAACACTATGGGAACAAAATAATCCTTTTAGGATATTGCTGACAGGTGCTGGAGCTGCACGCCTTGTACACTATAAAGAAGGTGGTAAATTTTCCATTCCCAATCACTTATGGGAATTACACACATAGTCTATCCGCAACTAAAGAGGCAGACAATGAACTTAAAATCTTAGGCCTAACAGAATTCTATCTGGCACGGAAGAACTTTGATCCGCTAGGCAAGATTTCAATGACACTTCCCCAGGCATAAGAGCCCCACAGATTCCACATGGAGGACTTCTGGGAAGACTACCAAGATGATTTTAAATCCCAGAGCTGGCACTTCGTCTGGATGACAATGGGGATGATAGAGAGGCTGAAGCTTCAAAAATTCCTGGATGACTTTTCGGACACTGGGTCCATAGTAGACCCCCAGTATAAAGAGAAGGGAATAGATAAGATGGCTCTCCCTCCAATAAATTGGAATTCTCAGGAGGAGCCAAGCATTGAAGATATCACTCGTGACATGGTTGAGCGTAGCCACGAGTATTTCAAGAGGGCATGCCCAAGGAGTATGCGCCAAGTTGGCCCGGAAGTACTGAGATTGACCCCCGGAGCCGAAACCTCTTCGCAGGAAGAGGACAGAGGAAAAAGAATCATGAGGACACCGTCACAAACCCCATCTATAGCCCCCATAAAAGAACAAATGCAATAAATGTTAGCGGTCTCCCACTAGATGAAATAGAAATTGATCACAAGGTTGGCCACCCCGGTCCTCATGACCGGGCTCGTTCGTCCTCCATCTTCCCCTTCACTAGCCACATTAATGGTTTGAGCAACAGGAAGTGAAGTGGAAGAGGAGAAGGCAGTTGTAATGGATGCAGGGCCTCCTTTGGTGACCAAGCGAAAGAAGAGGCTCAATCCTAAGCCAAGGGCAAAGCCAGAACTTGGTATGCCAAGCATCCCAAAAGTACAAATTTTTTCTTCCAACTCCCCGGAGCTAGAGAAAGATCCAGAGCACATCCCAAAGAATCCCCCACCCCATGATGAGTTTGATGATGTGTTTAGAACTGATGAATTTGAGAACTTGCAGGGGGACATCATATAGTCAGCAGAAGAGATTGCCACGCAAGAAGAACTCCCAGAGCAAGAACCTGCGCAAGAACAAGAAGCCCAGGCAGAAGAAGAAAAGAGGCAAGAATAGGTGAAGATTTACAAAGCCCTAAAAATACAGGTTGAAGAGGCCTTGGAAGGTAGGCAGACCCAAGATGAACAGACAACATCAGTTGGGGAAACTAGACCCACAGGAACAACCATGACCCCAACTGCCATGTTCCAGATGCCGCGACAAAAGGTATCATTCAGAGAGGTAATCACAATGGCCCAAACTCTAAATCTTGGCCCACTACCTCCACCACCCCGAGAGGATGCACCAGTTAAAGAAAGCATCCCAGTAGCAAAGGCTGATAAAGAGCAGCAGCAGAATGAAGAAGAGAACCCCGAGGCAACAAATAATGATCCTAATATTGCAAGGAATACAGACATCAGGGTAGAAGATACAGGTACCACTAGAGCAAGTATCTCTAGTGAACCAAAAGATATAGAGAAGGAGCCAGAAGTAGCTCATACCGATGAAGGGGCGCAACAAGATCCCGGGGAGAAATCACAAGAGCATATTTTGGCTGCAAAGCCACCCCTACTGCCACAATGGTTGGTGGAATCTCAAAAAAGAAAGGCCCCGACAACACCCAAGGCTCGTCTCTCCTTGGCAGAGATGATGGCGTAGGTGTGAAACCCGCCAAAGGCTAAGATAGCCCAGACAATCTGTACTCTTCAGACTAGGCCAAGCGGAGATACAGTCGCGGTGATCGCGACACCTTCCCCAGATGTGGACGAAGCAATGGCTAAGATCATAGATTAAAATGTCATAGAGGTGTCACTGGAGAAGAGAGGAAAACAGGGTGAGTCAGACCTATTAAAAGAAGCAGTCAAGGCAGTAGAGGCTCGCTATGAGAAAGAGGCCCAGAAATTCAGGGCAGAGAAGGAGAAAAATGCAAATCTTATGGGGCTACTAACAGAGCTGGCCTAGCCTATTAGTGTCATTCCCCCAGGTGCCTCCACATCTGATGCACTGCTTCCTCAGGGTGACATAGATGCATTACGGGAAATAAAAAGAAAGGCCCAGGCGGTCGATGAATGGGTTACCTTACAAGTGAGAAACGTCTAGCATTTCTTAGTGTCCACACTCCCAGACCTATATGCAGCCCACCACGTCTTGCACCAGGTTGAAACTACTATTTCCATTTGGGAGGGAGATATTGAAAACTACGAGGCATGGAAGGTTGAGTTGGAAGAACTCCTCGGCATCGGGGAGGATATTGTCTCCAAATCTAGAATTTTGGGAGAGGAGTCACTTGATTTCATAAGGACCCAGAACTCCAGACTTGACCTCACATTAGGGGTAATCAAGCAACCGGTAGGGACCCTGCGTGATAAGGCCAATGTAGTCCAATATTCTTTCAATTTGTACAAGTCTTTTGTTTTGAAGGTCTCTAGAGCTGATCCGTTTAGCACCGACACATGCACTCCAGAGGAGTATGTTTTGGGGAAGTTTGAGGAATTAATGGAATCGAGATACCAATCCCCTGAGGGGATAGACAGAGCAAAGAGGATGTGAATAACTCACATGGTGCTTAGACGTCACGACATGGAAAAAATGGCCAAAGAATTTTAGGCAAATGTTTCAAACCTGGGTGAGCAGTTTGAGGTGGCCAAGTATCATAGGGACAGCCTTAAAGACATCGATGAAGATGGGATCACTCATCTCCTCTAGACTTTCAATGACAGAAAACAACAATAAAGTCCTGCAGATTTTGGAGATGATCAAACGTGAAATGTAATTTTTGTATTCATTTATTCTTTGGGGCGCATGCTCCCAGATCCCAGAGCTCCGAATCCAGTGTTTTTCATTTTTGTATTCTTTAAGTGACCTGTGTCCCGGTTCTCAAGGCTGACTGGTCACTTTCAAAATAGTAATAAAAGGTGTTAGAAAATAGGTAACTGCAACAAGGCATGTTGTCTTGACAAGAGGTTTCTGATAGATGGTCTTCCCAAGGCGTTGCTTCAACATTACATCTAGCACATCGGAGACAGGGCATCGGTTTCCCATTTATGAGGCATGTAGCCTCGATCCCCGGGGATCAGATTTCTTCTCCTTTCCTACTAGATCTCTTCTCAAGGCTGAATCTTCCACTCCTCCTTTCTTTTCTTATTCTTCTGACATGTTAGACCTTCTCCATCTTGAGGTCTTTGGTAGCGTGGTGCAGGTAGTATCGGCCACCAAAAAATAGTATTATATTATAAGGTGTAAAGTAAGTTAGGTGAAGTTTTAGGTCAAATGATGTGTATAAATAATAAGTCCGGTCTCATTCCAAGGGTCAGCGAAATTGATGATTTTGCAATCCATAGCTAATAGCAATTTGGTTTTCTCATTCCTTAGTTGCAAAGCTCAATGCTCCATAGTTTCTAAGATTTCAGTAGTTAAATGCTCCCTTGGAGCCACCATTGTACCATGCACCAGTGCTTGCTGGAAGCATGTTAATGAAGAAGGAATAGTTCTATCAATGAAGTTGTTGGCATTCTGATCTCTGGTTAATGGTATTTTATGCTTTGTGTTCTTTATGTCCTTTGCTTTGATGCTTTAAGTAGATTAACGACCTCCTTTTCCTCCGCTACTAATCTAATATGAGCTGATGGTTCTATGTTTCTTCAGTATTTAGTGTAGTGTGTTAGAGCATTGTTGATGTTTTGAATGTTTAGTATTACTATAGGTAGATGAAATACTTCTAACTCTGCAATATCTTTTAAAGTTTATTTGTTAAGTAAATGTGCACTTGCAGGAAACCCCACTCACTTGAATCCCTGGAGAAGATGAGTTAAGATAACCAGCTATCCCCCTCAAACAAAATAGTCACATTTCCCAACTGAGCCCCGCACTATCAAGATCTGACTCTCACGTGCTTGGAGGCCCGGGGAATCTCATTTCCCTGGACAACCTTTACAGACGAAGTTGGCCGGTACCCCTATACCCGGTGACAACTTACCTCTGTTGGCGGACCCGGTCATAAAGTCTCGTCAACAAAAACTAGTGCTAGAAGGAGGGCATGAACTCGTCCCCCTTTGAGGATTCATATTTTACACCGCCTGAGGGTTCCCCAAGCCATAGTTTTAGGAGTCAAGCCTTCAGTGGGATTGGATCATTTTCACCAGCAAGATTCAAAAGAGTCCTTAGATCAGCTCCCAATCCCAGACAGTTTGTCGAACTCGAGCCTCTTTCTTGAAAGAAACGGACCCCGAAAGCCAAGTCAGCCACCATTGTCTGGGGATTTAGCATACCACAGAATACCCAAGTCCCCTAGACGATCCCGGGAACTAGCACGCAACCTAGTCAAAATCCAACTCCCTCAATGGCTGTGTATTTTGGAAATACTGGGTCCCTAATGGGAACTTTTTCGGGTGCAGCCAACGATTTACCTTCGCACCCAAAAAATATTTGTCCTCGATATAAGCACTTAGGCTCACAAACAGAAGAAGATCATCTATAGGCATACAAAGATGCCATGAACTGACACCGGATCCAACATCAGGATGTTGTGACTTGGATGTTCCCTCTGTCCCTAGGACAGAACGAACTAAACTAGTACCTTAACCTTCCTGCTAACTCCATCAACAGTTGGCAGGATATGGAGGATGCCTTTCTGTCTGCCTTCTGCTTACATGTGGACCCAACGTGGTCCCATAGCCAGTTCATTTCTATCAAGAAGGAACTGAATGAACCCCTCACAGCATTCAACCATCGGTTCCAACACGCCCTGAAATGGTGCACAGGTCCCTTCATCCCATCTGTGGATGTAACCATCCAGACCTATCTCAACACGATGGACCCCTTCGTTGCCACTCTCCTCTGGAGAACTACTGCCCTGGATGACCGGGATACTTTGGTGAAGGTTTACAACCTAGCCTTAGAGTTGTCCCATGGTCTTAATAAATCCCCGGGCGGGATTGGGCAGAGCATACCATTTAACATGATACCCAGTGGAAATTCTTACATTGGGTGATATAACCCCAATCAAGCAATGGGTGCCTCTGCGATGGCCATGAATCCCCCACCACCGCTGATAGACCAATAGGTCCAGTACGTATATCAATCTCAAACCCAAACAACACCGGGTCTGGAATCTTTCCCTTGGAACCAGCTATAGTAGATGCAACAGCCACAGACACAACCGCCTGGAGTGCCTTTCTTCTAGTCATCCGTGGCTGGGGGACTGTCACCCTCAACTCCAGTGAATGTTGTCTACACTGACCGTGGACATGGGTCAACTGAAGGCGGGATCCTACGCACCCCAAAGCTCCAATTCCCAGAGAGTGAATATTTTCTTTGGCCAACGAAACAATAATGTCGAGGGAAGAAACTATAACAACGGGCCTCGGCCCAACCAACAGCAATGGAATAAAAATGCCAATGCCAGAGGTCTGCCTCCAAACCAAAACACCAATCAGAGTGGTGTTGGACCGTCCCGTTGCACACCAGTCACAGACTTCCAGCCCATGACCAACTGGTGTAGATTGCATGACACAAGCTCTCACAATGAGGTAAATTGTGCCACGCTAGAGAAATTCATCATGATTTCCCAGCTAGACAGACAATAATCTTCTAATCCTACTCCCTCAGAGCCTCCTATACAAGAGCCCACTCATGGTGCCTTCACCTGTGAGACTGTCTTCTTTGGAACAGATAAAGGAGAGGAAGAAGAGCCTAAACTACAGGGGTTCTTTGATGAATCCATTCTAGCCTTTGAGTCCAATGCCTTCACCAACCCACAGACTCCCTACAACACTCAGAGTCAGACTGGTAAAGAACCAGTTTACACGCCCACACCTCCCAAGGACACTCCTCCCTGGGACAACATGACTGATTGGTCTGTCCCTCCAAAAGGCCCTGGATCTAACCAAGCTAAGGAACCAACCGAGGGAAGCCACCAATTCCCAGGAGGAAGGTTTGACATCATGAAGGCATTAGAACAAACCACCAACTCCATGACCTTGATGGAGGTTTTACTCAACTGTCCCAAGCAGAATAAATCCCTTCTGAAGCTCTTCGGAAACCCGAAAGCCATCAGTCGCCCACCCAAGACTGTCTCTTTTGAGGACACCAATGCAGCTGTCTTCTAGGAAAACATTGAAGATCCTCCCTTCTTGATAGGCTTGAACATACAAGGAAAGAGTATACACAACTGCATAGTAGCTTCTGGGCCTTCGGGCAACATCATGCCTTTATCCATATGCCAGAAGCTCAGATTCTGACCCACCCTGTCTAACAGTGCAGTGATCCAACTGGATAAAACTACTGTAAAAATGGTGGGTGAACTGAAGAATGTCTGGATTCAACTCATCCAGGACCCCAGGATAGCTAGCACAATTTACATCCAAGTGGTGGACATCCCAGAGACTTATGGGATGTTGCTAAGTCAGAATTGGTCCAAGTCCCTAAACGAATACTTCTTGACTGACTTCTCCCACCTATGGCTCCCCTGGGAAGGAGAATCTAACAAGATCTGGGTTGAAAGTGAGCCACAAATGAGATAGGCCCTCACCAAAGTCGGGAGGGTGACTGAGGTCCTATTCTCTGAGACTTCCCCCAGGATGTACCAACCCCTTGAGATCCTCACGTTTGATTTCACCCCCGGGGAGGATCCCACAGTTTTGCAGAGAACCCATGACTTGGAAGAAAAATTAAGGGTTGTGGTTAACTCTTAGGGCACTGCAGTGAATCCCGCCACACTCTTGTCTGAAACTTGGTTCCGAGTACATTACCAGAAACATTTGGAGCTAGAGTGTGAACCTTACCTTGCCGCTGCTACCCGACATATCAATGCCCTCCAGAAGAAAGAACATGCAGTTGATTCCCTGGAACCCAGTGTTCCTACTGGGAGTGCCTCCTTGGTGTCACGTGTTTGGGTATCCTAATCACAAATATCTCCAGAGGCAAACCTCACCCATGTATCATTAGCGCCAGAGGAAACTCCTCCCAATCCTCCCGAAAACAATCCAAAGACCACTTCATCTTCCCAGCCCCAGACAATAAATGATGATTTATGGACCCTTAAGTTCGATGGGTCCCCATCCAAACAGGGTTGTGGGGCCGGAGTGGAATTAATCAACCCGCAAGGAAGATCCTTCCTCGCCTCCTATAGGCTTCAATTCAATTACACAAATAATGTCACAGAGTATGAGGCTTTGGTCCTCAGACTCCTATTTGAACTAAGGAAAGGAATCACTCGCCTCCGGGCCCTGGGTGATTCAGAGTTGATTGTTAAACAAGTCCATAGTCAATATACCTGTCACGATAAGAGGTTGGCTACATACCACAACTAGGCATGGAGCCTTATTGAAGATTTTGATGACTTTGGCATTGATCTTATTCCCCAGCGACGGAACTATGTCCTGGATGCCCTTGCTGTTTCTGCCAGCACACTTGAGCCCATAGCTGGCTTGCAAATCCAGAGATTTTCTGTCGAGATGATCCCCACCCCATCCATTCCAGATAATTTTACCCATTTTTTAGGTCTTTGAAGATGATCAACATATCCTGGCCTTCATGGCCAATGTGGGCGTCTTTGAGGACCAGGTAGTGGAAGAGAGAGATCACGATGATACTAGGCAGGGTGATGAAGATGATGGGATCATGGACCTACCAACCAATACCATTCTAAAGGGGATGGTTGCACTTGAAAGAATCTTCGACTCAGACCCTCAAGGGTGGGAAAAGATAGCATCCTCCTCTAAAGGAGGGAAATTCAAGAAAGTAAACATCGACCAGCCCGGTGAAGAGAAATGATACACATTGGCACCTCCTGCTCCCCTGAGGAGAAGAAGAAGATTCTTGCGGTTCTCTGAGGATACATTGATGTGAACACATGGGGGTATGAGGATCTAAAGACATAAAATACATTCATCATGACCCATACTATCCCACTTAAACCTAATGCTAAGCCTTTCTGGCAAAAACAATGACCGGTTAACCCACTGATCAAGCCTCTGATTTATCAGGAGGTTCAAAAACTACTGTTAGCCCAGATAATCTTTCTAATCCGACATACTACATGGCTTGCCAACCTCATCCCTGTGAGGAATAAAAGTGGTGAGATCCGCCTCTACGTGGATTTCCAAAATTTGAACAAAGCCTCCAAGAAAGATAATCATCCTCTCCCCTCGTTGGATGAGGTATTACAAATTGTGAATGGATCACAAATGATGTATTTCTTGGATGGGTACTCTGGCTATAACCAATTCATTGTTAAATATGAGGATAGAGACAAAACAACGTTCACCACCAAGTGGGGAACATTTTCCTACCAAAGAATGCCCTTTGGCTTGATTAACGCAGGGGCCACATTTCAAAAGGCTATGGACATTGCATTCAAGGGCCTTGTGAACCGGTGTATAATCATCTACATGGATGATTTGACCATCTTTTCCTGGGATAGGCATGATTATTCCACCCACCTCACCCAGATTTGTGAGAGATGTCGCTGGTATGGAATATCCCACAACCCTAAGAAATGCATATTCGCGGTCATTGAAGGGAAATTGCTCGGGCATATTGTCTCCGAGAAGGGTATATCCATCGACCCTAAAAGAGTTGAAGCACTGGTAAACCTACAAATGCCTGGTAGCAAGAAAGAAATGAGGTCTTTCTTTGGAAAGATCAACTTTGTCCTGTGGTTCATCACTAGAGTCACTGAGATCGTAAAGCCACTCAACGAAATGATGAAGAAAGATACCAAAATTGAGTGGAGTTCTGAAGCAAAGTGGGAATTCACCTAGATCAAAAAAATGATAATGGAGGCACCAGTTCTGGCTAGCCTAGACTACTCCCTCCCTTTCTACATTTATTCCTTTGCTTCGCCGCATTCTGCTGCGGCAGTGTTGACCTAAAAGGTCAAAGGGGAAGAAAGATCAATAGCTTTCAGGAGCTCCCCCTTCAAGAATGCCAAAGTCTGGTATTCATCCTTGGAAAAGTAGGCCTTTGCTCTTGTCTATTCCATGAAGAAATTCTGGCATTATATTCTCCAGAGCAAGGTGCATGATATCATCCCGAACCAGGCAGTGAAATCTCTGCTAATGCAGAGTGATTTGGGTGAAAGACGGGGGAAATGGATGGCCATCCTCCAGGAATATGATTTGGAAATGCAACCCATGGAAATAGTCTAAGGCCAGGGGCTATATAGAGCAATGGCAGAAGAGACTCCCCACATTGAATGTCAGACGTATACAGTGGAGTCCATCACTCAAGATCCATGGTACACAGACCTGGTGTACCTATTGTTGAATAACCGATGCCTGGAGGGATTGCCTCCAAACAAATGTCATGCCCTGCAGTTGAAAAGCGCACACTTCATGATAAAAAAATGCCACACTTTTTCACAAGAACTATGAGGGAGTATACCTCCGGTGCATCGATAGGGTTCAAGCTACAGAGATAATCAAAGAATTTCACGGGAAGTTTTGAATCGGGCATGGCTCAGCCGACACCACTGCCCATCAGATCCTCCAGGCCAGATACTATTGGCCCTGTATCTTCAAAGATTTCTATACTCACATCTGGAAGTGCCATACTTGCCAAACTGCGGCACATCGTGAGCAGAACCCGGCTATGCCTTTGCAGCCAGTTTTTGAAGCTAGACCTTTTGCCCAATGGGCATTTAACTTCATCAAGAAAATCAACCCTAACTAGTCTTCCAACCATCGGTACATCTTGACTGCTACTGATTATTGCACCCGGTGGTCCAAAGAAATACCTTGTAAAAGAAATACGGCAGATGTAGTTATGAAATTCCTAGAAGAAAACATCGTCACAAGGTTTGGAATGCCCTTCGCTATAGCGTGTGACAATGGTCCAGCATTTTCTTCGGCACAATTACTCAAATGGACCTATGACCAAAAGATCACTCTGAATTTTTCCAGCAACTATTACCCCCAGGAGAATGGTGTGGCTGAATCAACCAACAAAAATTTTCTTGAAGTGATCAAACACCTATTAGAACAGAATCGCTGGGCTTGGCACCAAAGCTGAGATTCGCCCTCTAGGCGGATCGTATTTGAATCAAGGCTGCCCTGGGGACATCCCCATTCCATCTAGTTTACAGCCAGAACCCAGTGTTCCCCATTAACTTACAAATCTCAGTTTTACAGTTTATTTAGGAATTCAACAACCGGGACAATGTTGTGGAGGTTCAGCTCCTAAATATGGTGTGAATGGAAGAACAAAGAGACGTAGCCCTTGAACATTTTGTGCGTCACCAAGCAGTAGTGAAATGATGATTTGACCAAAGAGCCCAGTATAAGACCTTTCAGATTTTGGACTTGGTCCTCTTGTGGGATAAGGCCCAGGAAAAGAAAGGAAAGCACACCAAATTCCAACGGCTCTGGCTCAGACCATATTTGATCTCAGAAATCCGCAGGGCAAATACCTATCACCTCAGTACCATGACCGGGGAACCCGTCCCATTTCCCATCAATGGATAGTTTCTCAAACATTATTTCAAATGAGGTAGGTTTGTCTGGAGTTGTATTATATGTAAATCTTCTTGCTTGCAAATATTTCTTTCCCGGTGCCCTGTTTGGGGTGCCTTGTAAATAGTTTTGTTGGCTGTCCCCTGGGACCACCCCCCTTTTCCATTTGTTTTCTTTCTCTTGGCTTTCTTTGTTTTCTTTTCTAGGCTTTCAGTGTTTTTCCCCCTTTGTGTAGGCTGTTATGCTTCACATAACATCTAGTCTCTGGGATGGTGCCTTTCGCATTATGGTGAACTTGGAATCTATTGTTAGCATGGTGGAATTGGTCTAGTCCCCAGAGTTATTTTGTAAGTTTGGTAACAAGCTATGAGTAATCTTCATCAAATTTATCCCTAGAAGTCTGGCAATCAGTTAAATCAAAATCTAAAGGAACAAGTAATCGGACACACCGAGAGTAGATCGGCCACACTAGTTTGTTGGCCCAAGTCTAAACTTTAAAATTCTTCCCAGGTTTGGAGTTTTTCTTCCCCATTTAGAAAATTAAGACAGGTGGAAGGGTGAAAGAAGTACCGCCATTAAATTTAGCTAAGCTTAAGCTTAATGGTGAAAGAAGTACGGCCTTCCCGTCCAGAAAAGAATAAAATATAAAGAAAAGATGGGATGTAGAGACTCCGGTATCTGGCAGAAATGAGAAAATTTGATGACTTTGGATCGATATATCTATTGCCTCTTCTCTGCTTCTCCCAGAGGTCTTCGACTTGATTTCCTTCCAAAGCAAACACTTCACAACTAACAAAATACCAAGGATTGAATCATGTATGGACCGGATTGTCTCAGACGCTTCGCGCCTTGCAAACATGATGCTCCGAGTAACGATTGGTTCCAATTTTGCTAACTAGAGATTTTGCGGTTCTCAAATGCGCTAAGGAATTCATCCCAGATAGTTGTCATTTGTTATGCCCTACATTTTGTGTGTAAAATGTTGGGTCCGCCTTTTTCACTTTTGGTTCTTGCCTTGTTTGCCTTGTCTTTTGTTTTCTTTGTTTTCTTCTTCGGGCTTTCCCTCCCTAAGGGGTTTGTTTTCTTTCTGCTTTTGTCTTTCGTGCCTCTAGGACCCGGTCCTGGAGTTTGTTCTTTCTAGAGCTGGATTCCAGACTCTGGGATTCTTCGCCATGATGTCCTCTCCTCACAAGAAGATATGGTGGCATGGAACTCTCAGGCCTAGAGTACAGAGGTTTGTCTATTTCAGAGTTCGCGGAAAAGGGTAACTAGCTTTTACCTCGGGTATAAATAGAAGTTACACATCACTTTTATAGTTACCGTGATTAAACACTTGTGCATCTAGAGTGAACCAAAGTGAATTAAAATGATTTCAAACTTATTTTTCTCCAATGTTTAGTGGCTATTAACCAGTGATTTGGCAGTGATTGTTCGCGATAATCTCTGGGTTTAGCTCATTGCAAGGTGCCTCCCGCGCCTACCTTCTCTGTTGTGTTCATCTTCCAGGTAGGTTCTCTGGTTTCTTCCATTATCTTTTCTGGTTTTAGTTTTGTTCCATTCTTTCTGGTTTTGTTTATGCTCAGTCTTTCTAGTTTGCCTTCCGTGTTCTGCATTTTTGGTTTGCCTCCGGTTGGTGGGTTGGCCCTACCAGAGGGATTGTCCGCCCTCTACACAGTTGTAGATTAGTGTTCGTAATGTACATTGTCTTGGGTTATCCCGTGTAAATATGTATAGTTCTATAAAGCCTATGAAAATCTTGTGCCTACTGTATATTTTGTGTATATGTGTTTCGGCCTTCGACCCTCTATATTTTTATGTGTACATCCTTCAGCTCGGTAGTGCATCTATTGTATGTTTCATGTATATTCTTCCAATTTTGCGTCGAGCTCACTGTGCTTTCTCTGTATTTCATATGAGTTTACAACCTCGCCCTATGGTGGAATACCACCTGGTTGGTACTCGGCTCTCTACTAGTTTCAACCATGGTGGTTTTCTCTCTCCACCGTCAATCAGCCTTTATGGCAAATTTATGTCCCATGCATGCATTCAAAACTACCCAAGTGGCTTCTACTTTGTGCGTGTTCAGATAGTTGGCGTCGTCATCACCATAACTCCCCATTTATTGCATAGCCATGTGACGCCTACATAGGCCTGACAACTCACTTTCCGGTCATGTCTCCCAACAGTTAGTTTTCCAGACTCTGGGTCCTATGTCCTCACCCCGCCCATTTCTTACTTTTGTCAAGTATGCTGAAACTCCCAGGCCTGGATTATGGTTGAGTTCCTAAGTTGACATTATATACATATCTTTCCAGATTTTGACCTAAACTAAATTTTTAGGTGAAGTGTGCAATGCATTCGTAAGTTCTCCAGAATCCAGAGTAATATTTTATCTTGTGAAAGTTCTAACAGTCGCCTTACCTTGCAGGCTTTCAAACATCCCACTTCCACTATGTCAGAGGCTTCCGCATCCTCACCACCTGGGAGCCCAGAGCTCCCCTCCATGACAGTCACCAGGGTAGCCATCAGGTCTAAGATTGAGAGGGCCTTGGAAACACTTCCCCTCAGCATGAAAGACAATGTTGTTATGAGATCAAAGATCAAATCCTAGGTTCAATTGGTCATCGACACCAGTGTCGGGATGTGGTCAGAAATGCAAGCCCTAGTTAAAATGATAGTCATTCAACGTCAGTCTGGGGACCAATTGGCCATCAATATTGGAGAATCTGGGATTCTAAAGGCCGCTTGCTTCCCATGTTCTATGCAAGCCCCGGAACTCATCCTCACCCTCGCAACACACTACAACTCCTCTGTCTAGGCTGTCATGCTCACCGCTCCGGTCCTGATTGGATACCCTACACCCATGGTTTCCTTGGACACTGCAACTTTTTAGGTAGGTCTAGGGATTCCCCAGTTTGAAAAAGTAGCTATCATCACCTGATCTGATGCCTTGGCACAATTTCAGCAGCTGGAGGTTATGGCCCAGCAATATCTGAATAACAAATGGCTAAAGACCCCAAAGAAAGATTCAAAAAGAATGAAGTTGGAGATCCCCAGATCTGAATTTAAGGAAAGCATCCAAATGGGGATCATAGCATTATGTAGGATTTTTGGGAAGCCCCATGCTTGGGAATTCTTAGGTTGGATGTACTACTTTTTTCTCGGCATCTCCACTAGTGAGTAGTATTTTGATTGGGCTGCCATCATTTCTAATCATGTAGACTCAAAGTTTCTTCAGGTGGCTCGGACCTCAAAGTTTTATATGAAATCCTATGTTCTCTAGGCCTTAGCACAACAACGCCCCGTCAGAAATGGGCTGCTCACATCAGGTGAACTTGGAGTTGGCCTTGGAAAATAGAATCCTTGGGATTATTTCCCACAAATCCAATGGGAGGCTAGTTTCCTCAGCTTCTGTCGGGTTAACAATGCCTTCGTCTATTACAATCTTCTCACGCCTACCTGGGATGTCAGGTACCATCTTTCTAAGGAGGCCATGGATTTGGTCAAAAGTTATGGCCATTATTATATCCAGTTCCAGTAACATACCTACATTCGGGTAACCGGCTTCTCCGGCAAACCATATTTGTTGCCCAAACACTGTGAGAACAAAATAATCCTTTTAGAATATTTCTGACAAATGCTGGAACTATACGCCTTGTACACTATAAATGAGGTGGTAAATGTTCTGTTCCCAATCACTTGTGGGAATTACACATGTAGTCTGGCCGCAGCTAAAGAGGCAGACAATGAACTTAAAAGCTTGGGCCTAACATAATTCTATCTAGCGCGGAAGAACTTTGATCCACTAGGAAAGATTGCAATGACACTTCCCCGGGCATTAGAGCCCCACAAATTCCAAATGGAGGACTTCTAGGAATACTGCCTAGATGATTTTTAATTCCAGAGCCGGCACTTCATCTGGATGACAATGGGGATGATGGAGAGGATGAAGCTTCAAAAATTCCCAGATGACTTTTCGGACACCGGGTCCACAGTAGACCCCTGGTACAAAGAGAAGGAAATAGATAAGATGGCTCTCCCTCCAATAAATTAGAACGCTCAGGAGGGGCCAACGATTGAAGATATCACTCATGACATGGTCGAGCGTAACCATGAGTATTTCAAGAGGGCATGCCCGGGGAGTACGCTCTGAGTTGGCTCGGCAGTGCTGAGATTGACCCCAGGGGCTGGAACCTCCTCACAGGGAGAGGACATAGGAAAAAGAAACTTGGGGACCCCATCACAAACCCCATCTGTAGCCCCCATAAAAGAACAGATGCAACAAATGCTAGCGGTCTCCCAGCAGATGAAAGAGAAACTGATCACAAGGTTGGCCACCCCGGTCCTCATGACCAGGCCCGTTCATCCTCCCTCTTCTCCTTCACTGGTTGAATTAATGGTTCGAGCAACAGGAAGCAGAGTGGATGAGGAGCAGGCAGTTCTAATGGATGTAGGGCCTCCTTTGGTGACTAGGCGAAAGAAGAGGCTCAATCCTAAGCCAAGGGTAGAGCCAGAACTTGGGATGCCAAGCATCCCAGAAATACAAATTGTTTCTTCCGACTCCCCAGAGCTGGAGAAAGAACCGAAACACATCACAGAGAATCCCCCGCCCCATGATGAGTTTGATGATGTGTTTAGAACTGATGAATTTGGGAACTTGCAGGGGGACATCATACAGTCAGCAGAAGAGATCATCACGCAAGAAGAACTCTCAGAGCAAGAACCTGCATAAGAAAAAGAAGCCTGGGCAGAAGAAGAAAAGGGGCAAGAATAGGTGAAGATTTTTGAAGCCTCAAAAATATAGGTTGAAGAGGCCTTGGAAGGCAGGCAGACCTAAGATGAATAGATGGCATCGACTGGGGAAACTGGACCCACAGGAACAACCATGACCCCAATTGCCATGTTCCAGATGCTGCCACCAAAGGTATCATTCAGAGAGGTAATCACAACAGCCCAAACTCTAAATCTTGTCCCACTACCTCCACCACCCCCAGAGGATGCACAAGCTGAAGAAAGCATCCCAGCAACAAAGGCTGATAAAGAGCACCAGCAGGATGAAGAAGAGAACCCTGGGGCAAAAAATGGTGATCCTAATATTGCCAAGGATACAGACATCGGGGTAGAAGATATAGGTACCATCGGAGAAAGTATCACGGGTGAACCAAAAGATACAGAGAAGTAGCCAGAAGTAGCTCATATCGATGAAGGGGCGCAACAAGATCCTGGGGAGAAATCAAAAGAATAGATTTTGGCTGCAAAGCCGCCCCTACTACCACAATGGTTGGTGGAATCTTGAAAGAGAAAGGCCCTGAAAACACCCAAGGCCCATCTCTCCTTGGCGGAGATGATGGCATAGGTGCAAAACCTACCAAAGGCTATGAAAGTCCAGACAATCCATACTCTTCGGACTGGGCCAGGAAGAAATACAGTCATGGTGATCGCGACACCTTCCCCAGATGTGGATGAAGCAATGGCTAAAGCCATAGATTACAATGTCACAGAGGTGTCACTGTGGAAGAGAGGAAAACATGGTGAGTTAGACCTATTAAAAGAAGCATCCAAGGAAGGAGAGGCTCGCTATGAGAAAGAGGCCCAGATATTCATGGCAGAGAAGGAGAAAAATGCAAATCTTATGGAGCTACTAACAGAGTTGGCCCAGCCTATTAGTGTCATTCCCACAGGTGCCTCCACATCTGATGCACTGCTTCCTCAGGGTGACATAGATGCATTACAGGCAATGAAAAGAAAGGCCCCGGTGGTCAATGAATGGGTTACCTTGCGAGTGGGAAACGTCTGGCATTTCTTAGTGTCCACACTCTTGAACCTATATGCAGCCTGCCACATCTTGCACCAGGTCGAAACTACTATCTCCATCTGGGAGGGAGATATTGAAAACTACAAGGCATGGAAGGTCAAGTTGGAAGAACTCCTCGGCATCGGGAGGAGATTGTCTCTAAATCCAAAATTTTGGGAGAGGAGTCATTTGATTTCGTAAGGACCCAGCACTCCAAACTTGACCTCACATTAGGGGCTATCAAGCAACTGGTAGGTACCCTGCGTGATAAGGCCAATGTAGTCCAATATTCTTTCAATTTGTACAAGTCTTTTGTTTTGAAGGTCTCCAGAGCTGATCCGTTTAGCACCGACACATGCACTCCAGAGGAGTATGTTTTGGGGAAGCTTGACAAATTAATGGAATCAAGATACCAATCCCTGGAGGGGATAGATGGAGCAAAGATGACATAAATAACTTGCATGGTGCTCATAGGTCATGACACGGTAAAAATGGCCGAAGAATTTAAGGCAAATGTTCCAGACCTGGGTGAGCAGTTTGACGTGGCCAAGTATCGCAGGGCCAGCCTTAAAGACATCGATGAAGATGGGATCTCCCATCTCCTCCAGACTTTCAATGACAGCAAACAACAATAAATTCCTCCAGATTTCGGACATGATCAAATGGGAAATGTAATTTTTGTATTCATTTATTCTTTGGGGCGCATGCTCCTGGATCCCAGAGTTTCGGATCCACTATTTTTCATTTTTGTATTCTTTAAGTGACCCATGTCCCGGTTCTCAAGGCCAACCGGTCACTTTCAAAATAGTAATAAAAGGTGGTAGAAAATAGGTAACCGCAACAAGGCACATCGGCTCAACAAGAGGTTTCTGACAGATGGTCTTTCCAAGGCGTCGCTTCAACGTTACATCTAGCGCATCAAAGATAGGGTGCCAGTTTCCCATTTATGAGGCATGTAGCCTCGATCCCCAGGGGATCAAATTTCTTCTCCTCTCCTACCGACTCTCTTCTCGAGGCCGATTCTTCCACTTCTCCCTTCTTTTCTTATTCTTCTAACATGTCAAACGTTCTCCGTCTCAAGGGATTTTGTACCATGGTGCAAGTAGTACCGGCCACCAAAAAAATAGTATTATATTGTAAGGTGTAAAGTAAGTTAGGTGAAGTTTTAGGTCAAATGATGTGTATAAATAATAAGTCCAGCCTCATTCCAAGGGTCGGCAAAATTGATGATTTTGCAGTCCATAGCTAATAGCAATTTGGTTTTCTCAGTCCTTAGTTGCAGAGCTCAATGCTCCATAGTTTCTAAGCTTTCAGTAGTTAAATGCTCCCTTTGAGCCACCATTGTACCACACACTAGTGCTTGCTGGAAGACATGTTAATGAAGAAGGAAGAGTTATACCAATGAAGTTGTTGGCATTCTGATCTCTGGTTAACGGTATTTTATGTTTTGTGTTCTTTATGTCCTTTGTTGTGATCCTTTAAGTAGATTAATGACCTCCTTTTCCTCCGCTACTGATCTAATATGAGCTAATGGTTCTATGTTTCTTTGGTATTTAGTGTAGTGTGTTAGAGCATTGTCGATGTTTTGAATGTTTAGTATAACTATAGGTAGATGAAATACTTCTAACTTTGCAATATCTTTTGAAGTTTATTTTTTAAGTAAATGTACGCTTGTAGGAAACCCCACTCACTTTAATCCCCAGAGAAGATGAGTTACGATAACCAGCTATCCCCCTCAAACAAACTAGTCACATTTCCCAACTTAGCCCCCGCACTGTCGAGACCCAACTCTCACGTGCTTGGAGGCCCAGGGAATCTCATTTCCCCGGACAACCTTTACAGGCAAAGTTGGCTGCTACCTCGGTACCTGGTGAAAACTTACCTCTGTTGGCGAACTCAGTCATAAAGTCCTGTCAACAGATTTGACATCTTCAAATTCAGCATCGGAGAGTGAGGAAGCAAGTTCTATCATTGTAGAATTGCGTTCATGCTTTTATCTCAATTGATCAACTGACAGAGGTCCAGTAGGTAACACATATTCAGTACTTAGGTACTGTGTGACATCATTTCCATTACATGATAGGTGGATTCATATCCTGCTTTGCCATGATGCAAATTTGTCCTTGTTCAACTTAGGCACATCCCTTTTTCTCATCTTGTGATCTTTAGCTTAGGTCGTTAAACACAAGCTCTGATACAAATTGTTAGAATAACTGAGAGGGGGGGGGGGTGAATTAGTGGTCTCAGAAATTAATCCAATAATACAACCAAAACTTTATATCTAAAATATAAAACCTCTATCTATCTTTAGTCCTACAAGATGTATGCCTTTAAATAATCTTATCAAATAACTACTACTTGGATTATATTTTTTATCCTTTTTTCTTAATCTTTACCAAATAGCAGTCTAGCCTTTACCGAAATATAGTAAATAACTTTGTGTTTACCGATCAATCCTCTTTTAGTAATGTGTAATGCAAAACATCAAAGCAATGAACCATATACACATTTGACATACAGATTTTTAATTTGGAAACCTTGTTAAGGGAAAAACCACTTGGGACCAATAACCCAAAATTTTCACTCTTTTGAAGTGAACTCGGTGAAGAGCCAACCTTGTTAAAGGTTACAAACACACTGTTAAGTGTGACCTTGTTAGAGGATTTGAAACTTTTGGTTAATCTTTTGACATTCTACATTCACTATGTTGTCAACAAGTAAAAACCTTTTGATACTCCTTGGGATGTATCTCAATATATAAAGGATGGTTAAATCCTACTCGGTTAAGAGATTTTCTAAATCAATGGTTAAACTAAAATAGTATATGATGTGTTCATAAATACAACTTAATCTTTTCAGATGTTTCGATCTATTGTAAGCTCATAATACCTTTCTGATCACTATTCTCTTCAATTCCTTTGCTCCACTTCTTTCTGCTTGGTGAATGTTGTTGCTTCTTTGTTGCTCGGTGTCTGTAAAAATCTCTAGCTCTGTCCTTCAGCTTGTATGATCAGGTCCATATGAAGACTTTTGTCTTCATCAAAATTCTCTTCAGAAATCCTCTTTCTTCCCCCATTTCTTATGAATTACTTGTCTCTTTATATAGACATGATTTCACTATTTCTTATCCTTCTTGTTTTCTTCATTGATCACTTCTTTATCCGTAAAGCTCGCCATGCTTTCTTTAGTTTTAATCTGTAAATCTCTTTTTTTTCTGGCATAAAACATGCTTTAAATATCCTTCTTATCTTTAGCTTTTAACTGATCGATGAAAACAAAATAAACAATCCGTTAACTCTATCTTTAGCTCCTTCCAGCAAAGTTGTTTTGTCGTATCCTAACTTCAGTTCCCATCGGTCAACACTTCACTGATGCTCGGTGCCTACTGCAGATATCTCAGGCATTAACTTCAGTTTTGTTTGGTGACAACTGCAGTTAGCTCGGTAATGCTTGCTTGGGTATCACTATCTTGGGTAACATTATCCATCGGGTAATACTATGAACTTTTGTGCTTGGGGTTCACTGTCACTCGGTGTATGATTACCGATGACATAAACTTTGTTTCGTCAGATCCTTAAGTGTTGTGACAATATGAGTATGAGCAATCATATCATATTAAGTTGACATCAATGAAAATACAATACATTAACTGATTTAATGTCTTGCATATACCTTCTACATCTCAGTGATCATCAACTTTGTCATCTTCAAACATTCAATCAGTTATAGTTCATCACATGCCCTTAAGCAGAGAGATGACCATTGAGGCACACTTGATTAGCTTCTTCAAATTTTTTAGTCAATAAACTTGGTTCTCTCATGGATTGCAAGTGCAGTTGCTTGTAGATATGACAGACATATAAGATTCAGGCACACTTGATTAGCTGATAGAAAATGATAGTGAATTTCATTATGCTCAGGTTCATCATGTTCTTCAGCTCAGTATGTTTATTATGTTTTGGTTGTTTATCATTTTTGGTAAATAAACTTAGTCTTCTCATGCCTTGGGAATATAGGGATTACAAAAATTATGGGTGTACAAGATTCCTCAACCATGCTTTCAAGTTTATCTTACTTTGATTGTTCGTCTCTACATTTAGTTACTATTATTTTAATAATATTGATATTTTATACACTATTGCTATGTAGGTATCTTTGAGAGTATCAGAGGTTGGAGCTCTACGTTTCAAAGCACAAAAGTTAGAACCAAATGTATTGATTGTGTATCTAGGATTTTTTGACAACATTGATAGATTTATACGTCATGAGGTTGTATTGATTATATACAATGTATTTGAACATGAAGACATGACCAATCATAAGGAGATGAATAGTACCTAGGATTTTTTTATAGCACTCAAGTATTTGTACATGATGTAGTTGTATTGATGATATACGATGTATTTGTACATGGGGACACAAGAAAGCATAAAGACACGAGTATGTAGTATTTTTTGATAGCATTGATGACTTTGTAGATGATGTATCCTAATTTTTTTTATTCAGATCTTATTATGAGTTGATTAAACACTAAAATTTCATCTCTTCTAATATGCTCATAAGATCTTATAATGTGTTCATTATGTATCCTAATTTGTTTATTAAGCTCTCATAATGTGTTGATTTAAGATCTTATAATTTTTTGAGCGTTTCAGAGAGTGGTGAGCCAAAATGAGACCAATCCTAGGGTTACCCCACCCAACTGTATGTTCTTTTGGTGGTGGTTCATGCCCATGATGAACAAAGCAATATTTGGGCTACCTTGCAACTTTCTATTGAATGCCTTTGATGGTGTTTGCATTGACAAAAAAATAATTCTCTACAAAAACCACTTGGATTATTCAAAATATGAGATAGGTTATTGTAGAGGGGCCTCTCGCAATCCTATAGGTTCAAATAGATCATTTTCAAGTATCACAAATTGGGAGAAACACCCCGTCAAAGTTTGCCACTTTTGTGCACTTATGGCACTCAAGGGACATTGTCGGTATGGTATGGTGTCGAGTGTTCTCGCGAGTGGGGAGCCAAAAAAAGAGTGTTCCTAGGGTAAACCTACCCAACCAGATGTGTTCATGGTGGAAGTTCACACCCATGACAAACATAGCGATATTTGAGCTACCTTGCAACTTTCTATTGAATGCCTCTGACAATGTTTGCATTGACAGAAAAAACATTGCCCTAGAAAAACTGATGGGTAAAAGTATAATACTGTGTCGCAGTAGAGGACATTCTAGGACGGTCCGGTCAGAATGGGTCCGGCCAGACGGTGTCCGACCAGACCCGTGTGGCACCCTTTAAGCGCCAGGTGGCACCTATGTGGAGCGGGGGGTTCGGTCGGACCCCCTTCGGCCGAACCCCTTTCGGCCGAAAGGGGTTCAGCCAAACCCCCAAAAGTTATATAAGAAAACAAAGGGGCCCACGTGGGTCATTGTCATTTAGGGGCCCACGCGTGTCATTGTAAGGACTAAGGTCCGGCCAAACAGGGTCTAGTCATAATAGGTTCGGCCGGACCCACTGCGGCCGGACCCCTTCCGGCCGGACCCACATGGAATCCTATTTGGCAGCCAAGTCATCAAAAATGGGTGGCTTTCTCAAGTTCTCCCTTCTGGACCTGAATTCTCTGTCAAAATTTGCCTTTCTGTAAAATCTAAAAATACCCTTTTGTAGATCTCGTAGTCAAGATTATGGTCATGTAATTTTTATCATGTTTTGGTTTCATATAATATATTATAAGTTGAAAATACTTCAAGTAGGTATTTTAACATTTAAGAACACGCTCATTCAAAAAATATTAAA
>MU226949.1:412038-476041 GCA_018584345.1 Thuja plicata
TATATATATATATATATATATATATATATATATATATATATATATATATATATATATATAGTAACTCTTATGTTGCTTATAAGTTATTTGTTCTTTTAGATACATATGTTGTTGACTATTGATTTTTTTTTTACAATTGGTTTTCATTTGGATCAAAGAAATAATAGCAAAATAGTTTCAAAATCTTTATTTCATATCAAAGTAGGTTATTAACTAGTGGTTAAAGTTTTTCTAACAATTGATCATGTCAAACATTAACTCTTTGTTTGTTCTTGAATTTAATGGAAATGGTTATAATTATTGGAGCACCAAAATGATGACTCTTTCAATAGGAAAACAATTATGGAAAATTATAGAAATAGGTTATTAAAGGTCAGTTGATTCGATCACTCTTGTAGCTAATGATGGAACAACTAAGGAGACTGATAAGAAGAAATTTTTATCATTATTTTATATTCAAACAAATCTTGGTGATGAGAGCTTATTTCTAAGAATTGTAGGAGCAAAGATAACCAAGGATGTTTGGAAGACTCTACAAGAATCTTATCAAGGTTGTGATCAACTCAAAATTTTCAAGTTGTAAATCTTGAAGATGTAACTTAATAATTTTAAGATGAAATAAGATAGAAGTATGAGTGCCTATTGTGTAAGAGTATATTTGATGAAGGGAACTCCCCTTACTCAACCAAACACACACAACACAACAAAGAAATAAATAGAAAATTGAAAGAATAGAAACACTTGCTTTCTATTATCTTCATGAATGAAATGATATTACAAAGTTTTGTAAATAACTTTCTATAGCCACATGGACCTTCTTGGGTATGTGCAGGATCATAGTGGGCCAAAGTAGGCCCTTAACTGGCAATGAAATTTTAGAAAAAATAAAGTTAGGCAACTTGACATAAAGAATTTAATACGTTATCAATCTTAAATAAAAAAATATGTAAGAATAGAATCTGTAGAAAATTGAATGTAGTTTCTAAGTTGCTAGTTGTTTATTGAAAGAAAAAATAATCTATTTGGTGCAAATTGGAAATTTCAATGCAGTAGTACGAAATTTTTAGGAAAAATATAAGAAGTGTATGTTTGACCACCTTAACCACAATCAAATGATAATGATTTTTTACAAGATTGTAGATATAAGTAGAAGACTCATGTCTGGATGTGATGTATATTTTTTTGTAATTTTTTTCAAGTAAATAATTAATTATGAATTTTTTACTACAACTTTTTCATAATATAAAAACTCGTACGCACCATAACTTGGTCAAATATTTATAAAATTTATTTTTTAAAATCCTATAGTATGTAAAGCATAAAATAGGACACATGCTTCATATTTAAAAAATGCTATATCATTTGAAAGTTACAGATGTTTTTCAATCAACCTATTAATCAAGAATTTAGAGGTGATTCAATTAGAAAATAAATAATAATATTTATTAAAATCAAAATAAGACAAACTTTATATTGGTGGAAAGTTGAGAATCTCCTTAAGAAACCCTTTTTGTTTCATCAATTTCAGGTAAAAAAAATATCAGCTACATTGTCAAAGTTTGGAAATACAAGGAAATCTCATAAACATACTTTTTGTGTTCACTGTCTAGGTTTTGCATCTCCAAGCCAAATCCCATAACAATCTCAAGGAAAATCCCAAGGCTATAGATTTATAGTGAGACATATCAGATATCACATACCCAGTGGATATTCGATGTGTTTAGTATATTATTATACTATATAATATATAGTTCCATATTAGCCTATGTAAAATATATATCATGCTATATAATATATATAATAAACTAGACTATTATATGTATGATTTTATATATTTTATTTAATATAATAAATACTCTCTCTCTCTCTCTCTCTCTCTCTCTCTCTCTCTCTCTCTCTCTCTCTCCCATTATATAATGTATTTTAAATTATTATACATATATGCATTATATATGTAATGCATTAGATGTGTATGAATATTTTAAGTATCATATATTGGATATTAATCTAATATCTGATACATTTTCATAAGGGCACCACCAATCAATTCTTGGTGCCCTTGTGAACTTTTGGAGGCAATGTTAAAATGATCGGATATCAGATTTATTATCGGGTGGATTATTACCTTAAATCTGATTTTTGATACATGGGCCACACAAAATAGGGTAGTGGGTCATTTTGTGCATTCCAACGGTCCATACATTCTTTTTATAGGTAATAAACATGAGTTTTTAGATAGAAAGAGAGAAAATTAGACTCTTTTGAGCATCTTTTTCATAAATTTATCATTTAAAACCATTTTTATCATCTTTTTGGAGGTATAATAGGGAGTAGTAGTCGTCTAAATAAAACACGAAAGAAAAAGCTTACAAAAGACCAAACTGAAGCATATAAACAAAGAGATAAATAATTTCATAGGAAGAGACAAGGTATGTCAAATATTAGTGAGAGTGAGGCCTCTAGTCGACTGTAGATATTATTTCAACTGAAGAGGAGAATGAATATGAAAATATTCAGCATGATTTTGAAAATGAGAATGAAAATGTAGAGATTGATATTGAAAATGTTGAGCAAGATATTCAAGATGGGAATGAAAATCTTGAAATTGATTAGTAATGTTGGAATTGCCATAGAAAATGAGGTTGATGAACTAAATATTATAATTGGCATAGAAAATGAGGTTGATGAACCAAATGAACATTATGCATTGCCAAATTACATAAGAAATGAAGTCCCTTATGTGGAAGAAAGACAAATTACAAATTCAAGACCTTCCAAAACCCCAAAATAGTTACTTGAAATTGATGAGAACATTATAAGCAATTTTGAAAGCAAGAGATCAACAAGAACCATTCAGTTGTGGGCTACGAAACTTTTTAATGATATTTTTAGCAATAAGTCATTGATCAAGAAATGAAAACTTTTTTTACAATTTCTAAAGATGCAAAAGATGAGACCTACGCTGGCAAAATTGAAGATTCATGTGAACAAGACGACAGAGAAAAATGCTATTATTGTCAAAAATCTTTTTAAAGCTCTCAATTCTATTGGAAAGAATAGTAATAAAAAATATAAGAGAGTTTCTTAGAGGTTAATTACAACCTCCTTAGTATTTCATCATTTGAGAAAGGCTCTCTTTATGAGACAAACTTGTGTTGATTTCAACATAAATCATAAAAATTTGGATAGAGCACTTGAAAGAAGATAAAGACTTGACAATCCTCTTCAAAATGATACATGGGATTTTGGTGGGAATATTTCACGTGTTGATAAGAAGCTAACCGATAGTGTGAAGGAGGAAATTCAGCTATTTTTGCACTCTATCTAAAGAGTATTGCCCAATGTTAAGGATTTCTTGAAGTTAAGAATTGGCGATCAAGACTACACGTTGTATCCTAAACTTTTTTTGGAAGTAAGTCAAACAAATGTTTCTCAAAAAAAATTGTGAGACTCATCCAATATTGCAAATATGGCAAAGGGATTTTGAATCCCTCGAGCCATTTTATTGTGTACCTCTCAAGATTTGTAATCCTTGTTGCAAACACCATGTGGAGTTTCAAATGCACCATGAACTATTATGCTACATTTTTCTACTTTGCATACTAATGAAATATTGCAGGAGTGTGGTGCAAATCCAATTTTAAAATCATCAAGAGACTTACTATATCGGTTTTTATGTTATAGAGATGATGGTTTTTTTTTCTATAGAAATGATTGCGTAAATGAGAAGTGCTCACAATGTGGTGGACATTCAAAGTTTGTTTCTTGTTTTCATTAGGGCAGTGAACACAAATTTGGAAAGAAAATCATTCAAAAAAAGATATATGAGACGATCACATATATTTTGAAGAGTGGAGGTGAAGGTTCTAGATGCAAGATGGTTACAAAAAATTGCAGTGTTGCTAATTTTATTTTAGATTTGAAAGAAAATCTTGTCAACAATTATGCAAGGCATAGTCATAGGTCTCAGCATGGTTGGATCAACAATTTAGGATGTGTAAGGACTCTTTCTCAATTGACACTATTATATCAGTAGTTGATTTCATAGAAAACTATACATTGAAACTACAGAATGAGTTGCATGCTCAGTATTACAATTCCATTCAAATTGATACTTTTGTCTATATAACATATAGACATGCCCCTAACAGTAAAAACTAGGATATGATAATAATTAGAGAGTATCATTTTTATATGAGTGATGATATATCTCACTCCTCTGAGTATGTGCAACATTGTTTTGAGATTTTTTTTGAGTTCTTGTAGGAAAAATATATTGTAGTTAGACATCTCATTTGGTCAGATAACAGCATGATTTAATTCAAGAGTGTTCATATGTTTTATTGGTTGAGTAGAATGCATGCAGAGAGGGGTGTACCTCATATTTGGAGGTTCATTTAAGATGGACATTGGAAATTGGATCATGAATGATAAGGCCCAAAATTCCTCTCGGGGGGCCCTAGATAAAATCGTGGTCCCTCAAAATTCTCTCAAAAGTGTGCATGAGAAAAAGGGCTCTAAGCCATCCCAAAATGATTCTTTGAAAACCCTTCTTAATAAGGACCTTGATAAGGAACTAATTATTGGAAAACTTGATGAGCTTAAGGATGCATTTTATAAACCCAAAGACCATGGGGAGAAGTCTCACCCCACTAAAGGGAGTGATAACTGCCACAACCTCCCTGGATTGAAAGATCTCCCAGATTATGTTCTATGAAGTTTGGGCTTGAGGACATGTCATCTCGCCCTAAATATAGAAAATTAAATGGAAAAATTTCTCTTGATAGACTTAGGAGAAAATCTTCTCATAAGAGGAGGTCTAAATAAAGAACTAAAGTTAACTCAGTTACAAAATTGGCCCTTAATGAATTCTATTTTTCTCCCAAGTGTCAAGTTCCCATCACCTCTTTGAGGAGAGTGGTGGGGGACTTCATAGGGTTACTCATGAATAAAATAGAGGCTTAGAAGAGCCTAGAGGTTGGGTGGACAACAATGGTTTTCCTATTGAAGCCCTCAATAATTTTTTTTAAAAGGAACGTGCCCTTGATGCCTTGAAATTGACCTATTATTCTGAGGATTATCTCTCCAATTTCTATCTGGTTATTATTCCTTATATTCTCCCAATGCATATCTCAAAAGGGGTGAAGCCCAAAACTTCTTTAGGCATAATGTATCTTTGAGTGAGGGTTATCTTGTGATTTCTCTCTTAGTGGAGAGATCCTATTTTTGTAAATTACTTAGACTCTAAACCTAACCCAACCATTCCTCTATAATACTAATGATTATGATCTAGATTTCCATCTTGGTCTCTTAATGAAACAACTCCTTCCTCTTGTTAAAGATGCTCCAATGTTGTTTCGACCAGAGTTTCTTTGGAAGAGGTAGGTTTATTGGCAATCCTACTTTTGAAGTGGGAAAATTGGAATTGTATTGGGAAAATTTATCAATCTTGCCTCCTTTTTACTCTCCTTCTATTTTCCATTTCCCTGCATTAATCTGATATTATTTAGGCTTTCTCTACTCAATCTTCTAGAACTCTTCTCTTACTCCCTCAACTAATTGAATATCTTCCCCCATCCTTGAGATCTGCAAATGATGAATATTTTAAACTCCCATATCATGTCATCCCTCCTATTCTTAAATGCCTCTAATACTTGCAGTATTGTGAATTGTCCCTCAAGTTCATCCTTCTCTCTTTGGTTTGGCTCTCTGGGTGTTCATCGTCAATTATGATGCTTTCTATTTCCCTTTGGTTCGTCCTTCTCTCTCTAACTTTAAAATTTTATATTTTATGAGGAAACAAGAAATTTTTTACTATTTTCATGTTTATAATTTATTTTTTAAAACAAATTTTCTAGATCAACTAATTTAAGAACATATTACTCAACAATTATATTTTTAATGTACTATAAATTTGAATTAAAATTTATGAAATCAAATTATATTTTATACAAAATTATATGGATTATTTTTATATAATGAAAGTGAAGGTATAAAGAAAATTAAATTGATGTTTGATACATAAATGAGTTAACTATTTTTAAACTCACATTTATTGTAGTGTGTATGTGCGTGATTGATAACTTGGTAATACAACATCAAGCTAAATACAACTTTTTGGACTATGATATGAGATAAATAGAAAAATAAGTGAACTTTACATCTCACCCTACTTGTGAAGAATAGTACCAAATTCTCATGTTGTTTAATTTTATAGGATAAATATATATAAATCTTATTTTAACTATGCTTGTTCCTTTTTGAGATAGAATGGAGTTCCTTAAATGAAAAACTAGCATGTTTGATGGCTTCATTCTTTGAATATTCCAATATGAAGTTCTTTGTTTCTTGAAGATATAAACAAAAAATTTGCACCTACCCAATGATTCATTTGAATGAGTTTTAAATTGGGACAAGATTTTATTTGGATTGGATATGTATGGATAAATACGTCAATCAAGTCAAATTTCCTACTGGACACCTATATAGTGTTTCATTGACTAATTTACAATCAAGAGCTTAGACAACTTAATTCATATCTCTAAGTTTTGGTGAAGTTTTTTAGTTTTGCATTCTTAATCAATTGACAATTTATGTGGTGTACACCTCGAATTTGGCATTCATATGCTCTCACTTCATTTATTGATTAGTGATTGATCATTCTCAAGAAAGCAAATCTTTTAATTTACAACATAGAGAAGAGTAACTTGTGAATAGAAATCTTAATGCAAAAATTTTCATCACCAATACTTTCTCTTCATTTTATTCGTTCAAGAGTGTCTTTTTATTCTCGCTTAACCTTTTTAGGTGAGTATGATGATGTGTCAATCATTTTTCTCTTCTAACAAATAAAAATATCCCAAATACTTAGAAGGTAACATTCTTCCTAAAATAAATCATTCCTTTGTGTCAATGGTATGTGAGAGATGTTGCAACCATAATCGTGAGATTGCTAATAATAGAAAGAGATACTCCATGTGGATAATGTTTCATATTTTTGGTACAGAGGTGAAGTTATTGTTGAAAAAAGAATGTGTGGACTAGAGACTGATAAATGTCAAAGAAAAATTACAAGGTACCTATGTACCATCTAAAAGTTGCATCACTATGTAATTCCTCATTTAGTTAGGCCCCATTTTAGCCCCTTATGGGTGAGGCTTCTGAATCTTCCCCTGCAGCTTTGGTTGGATTTTGTTCTTGGAATCTGTGGGAGAGGCTATTGGGGATTTTCAGATGGTTGATACGGTATCCACTAACATTTTCCACCCGACGTATGCTCGTATCCTAGTGGAGGTTGATGTTTCTAAGGGTCTCCCTAAGAAGATAACTTTGGCGTCTCCTCGAGGATCTTGGATCCAAACTCTAGATTATGAGGGAATTTTGTTCATATGTAGAAAGTGTCATAAGGCTGGCCATATTTCTGCCCGATGTTTATTAGATAGGGTAAAATCGAAGAAATTGCCTTCTTGGTGGGTGGGCGTTGTTGACCACCATTATACGGTTGAAAATTTTTATGGGGATGAGGATATGTCTAGAGGACCTTCTCAAGATAATCACACTACTGATGATCCTATTGATGCTGTCTTGGATGTTGTCTTGGTTCAGACAGTTGATGTTGTCCTTTTGGGTGTTGCAGTTGTTGTTCTTGTCTGAATTGATAATATTGTCTCTGGTTCAGCTATCTTGCATGTTGTTGTTGGTGTTGTGGTTTCTGATGCCCTAGTTTCTCCAGGGCGGATTTGGGGAATGGTGTTGTCCATGTCCCAGTTGTGGATGCTAGGGTGGCCAGCCTTGCTTCTCAAGTCGTGGGCTCTTCTGCTAATTATTTGTCTTGGCAGAATGTAGCTATGAAGGTGGAGGAAGGATGGACAATAGTTAAAAGGAAAGAAATTAAAGTCTCCCAAGCCTCCTTTTGATATGAGTTTACGGTCAATACATAAGGGTGGGCTTAAATGATTTCCTTGATTGCCCTTTTTTGTGGACTGTTGGTCTAGTCTTGGTTTCTTTCTTGTGGGAACGATTGTTTGTTCTCTTTGGTGTGTTAGGTGTTGTTTCACAGTAGTTTCTCTATTCTTTTATCGTTCTATCTTTTGGTGGTTCTTTGTAAAAGGTTTCGGGTCCTTTCAAAATGTGTTTTTACTTAATCAGAACATTCTTCCTTAAGAATGTCATCTATAGATATGTGATTTTTATTTACTGAATCACATGATCAAGCACTAGAGCCATAATATCTAAAAAGGGTGCATGTTATGTCATAGTGAATGAATTACTAGTGAGAGAGAAAAACACATCAAGTTTTTTGTATGTGTATGATTTTTTCATAGGAATTTATTTTTATATAGTTTTTCTCTTCTTCCTTAGTTGGGTGTGTCAAGCCTCAGAACTACAAACACCTATAACTTCTAAACAACTTTGAACTCACTTTATCACCAACATACTGAGATATCTGACAAAAAAATTATATAAAAGTAATCCATATATAAGTTTGTATAAAATATTAATTTAATTTCATAAATTTTAATTTAAAATTATGGAACATAAAAAATATAATTGTTGAATAATACGATCTCAAATTAGTTGATCTAGAAAATATGTTTCAAAAGTTAAACTATAAACTTTAAAATACTAAGATAAGTTATCATTAAAATAGTAAAAAAAATCTTGTATCTTCATAAAATTTTAAATTTTAAAATTATCAAGAAAATAAAAAAATTTAAAATAGTTTAAATACATTCTCTAAAAATAAAATAAATATTTGTATCAACCTGTTTTTCTTTTAATATTAATACTTTATCCTTGTTTATATAAACTTAATAAGATATACTTTATAAAATTAACTCATTTTCATCGGGGCTTTTTCTTTACTTATGTTTAAAAAATCACAATTGTTTTAAACCATTGTATATACTTTGTCTTGTCAGTGTGGACCCACATTGTTTGTATTTCCACTGCTTGCATATTAATGGCAGGTAATCTTTTTAGATCCTTGATGATTTGTGTTAATGATATCGATGGTCGGTGGGTATGTGCTATGCTATGGTGGATACCATGGGTAGGCATGGAATTTAATCAGCTGGATAGCTAGTGCCATATCTTGGTGTTTTTATTTTCTTCTTGCAAAATGTTATCCAGTCCCAACAAGACATGGGTAGGTTGTGTCATCCTTGAAATAAATAAGAAAGGTTTGTTTGTCTACCACACTACTTATTGTCTCCTTTATATTTAATGGACAATATATTTTGAATGTGCATTGCATTTTGTAAAGTCTAGTGGTTGGTACAATGCATGAGAATGATTTAATGTAATTGGGGTTAATCATAAATGATGGGATAAGTTAACTAAATAATTATAGATTTTATTAATTACCAAGAGTAAGATTTTAGTTGCTGATCAAACCATTTAGACTCGCTCAGGTCAAATAATGTGTGCATGTACAAAGAGGCTACTCAAAGTGTTAATGTGTCCATGTGCAAAGAGGCTAGTCAAAGTGTTAATAGAATAATAACTATAAACTTTTTAACAAATATTAGTAAACATCATTTATTGGAAGGAATGTGAATAGTCACTCCAACATTATATTATTATGAAATTAGATGTAGGACAACCATAACATAATCACATTTCTATAAATAACAAAAGTAAGTTATGGTAAGTCTACAATTTCCTTATAGATTAATACATAACTGTCCAAAAATCAAAACAATTATATGCATCTAACTTGGATATTTGTATGTGTATTTTACATAAGAAAAATTGCTTCATATTTGATTGATTGTTTGGATGTCATTATCAAATAGTTCCTCATAAAATATTATCATATTTTCAAATTGTTTTATAATTTAGTATCCCTCAATCTATGAAAACTTTCTTTAATGAATCTTTGAAAGCATTTAATAACATTTTTTCTCTTTGAAAAGTAGAGAATATGTTGAATTTGTATTAAAATAGTTAGATTTTATTGTACACCTTTTACAATTTGATTTTATTTCATAAAGAATGCCTCAACAAGCATAAATAGTCCTTTTAGTCAAGCATTACATGAAAAGACTCTAGAAAAAAATCATAAATTTGAAGTGCTTGAACACAAAAGTTAAAGGTATTATTGTTTATTGACTATTTTACTATATATTCCACTAATAGCAAAAAATACTACATTTTATTTAAAAATTATAATTTAATAAAATAAAAACAATAATGAAACTTAATTTTTTTTTAATAAAAAGAAAGTTAACTTCATTCTTAATTTCAACACCTTATTTAAAATCTACATATATTTCAAATGTATTCAAGTTTTGACAAATTAAATTTTATATAAATATGACTAGTATGTATGTGTGTATATATGGGCCCGTTTGGCAGCAGGAATACCATATCTTAGATATGGCCAATTCAGTGAGATGTTGCATATTCAAGAAGATGCTTATCCTCAAAATGAAATCCGGAATATGGTCTGACCCGTTTGGTTCACCCGGAAGATGAATGAGAAGATGCATAAGGAATTTTAATTCTTTATTTTTTAATTTCTTTGAATATGGTGTGTATATATGTGTGTGTATATACACACATGCACACATGTGTATATATACATACATACATGTGTGTGTATATACACATGTATATATACATATGTATATATATACACACATGTGTATATACACACATGTATACACTATATATAGACATATACACACATACATGTATATATATATACACACATGCGTATACACACACATGTGCATACACACATGTATATATATACATCCTTATAGCAATATAATATACATCTTTATAGTCACAGATCCCACGAAATATTAAATTTGCTTTTGTAAAAATTGGAATTGAAATTCGAAATTCCAATTCCACCTATTTAGGTGGAAGATGATATTCCCATTTTGGGGGCAAAATAAGAATTTCGGAATTCCAATTCCATTTTTTTCCAAGGACCCAAACATGGAATTTGGCATTATCCAGAATTAGGTAATGCCAATTCCGGTCCAATTCCTGCTACCAAACGGGCCCTATATGTACATATGTATATTGTATATGTGTACACACATACATATACATATACATAAATACACACATATACTTTATTATTTGTCTAAAATAAATCTATACAATTTTTTAAAATTACATAGTTTAAAAATAATGATATATATAATATACTTGTATTATGATGTTATACTGATTTCTAGTCCTCCAAACCTGCATAATACTTATATTGGTCAATCGACTAAAAACACGCCAACGAATCAAATTCCAATATATTCTGCCCCATAATAACCAAAAACTTATAATCACTTGGAGTTCTGCGTCTTAATCGCTTTGTTGCACTGTAGTTATCATTAAGTGGTGTGATACATTATGTATATCTGCCATCTTATCTGTGTATATATTTGAATATATAATTTCCCTACCAGAAACGAAAGGATATTTATTAAGTTTATATGGCTAATTATCAAAACTATTTCATCAGTATGGGACTTAACGTTATATAATTTTATAAGGTGAGAAAATGAAAACAAATGTATAGCCAAATAAGTTTTGGTGGAAAGAGGTGAGGTGTCAAGACTGAGAAAGGTCAAATGTGTAAACATATTAGAAAGCTATATTTAAAATTTGCAAAAATATTTGTTTGTAATAGGAGAATGTTATTTCTCCAATCCCGTCACATATCTTTTTTATTTTTATATAAGAGAATCGAATGTAAGTTAAGCTATCCTTGTTTCTAGCAGCTATATAACTTAATGATTGTATGTTTTAACTCTTTGGTTTTAATATATAAACTTTTCGTCAAGAAATAGATATATTTGTTGTTGTTTGAGAAGTATTAATAGATGCAAGTTATTCAGATGGTAGGTATAATTTAAAATTAATATATATAGATTGTTTTTTTTTTAATATAAAGTGTAGAAGAAATAGTAAATATAGAAGAGGTGTAAATTTTAGTAATGAAGTGCAATTTGAAGATTTATAATTTATGGAAATTAGAATATGTAGATTTGTTATCATTAAAGGAGAAAAGGAAAGAAGAAAGTTATACAAATGAATAACAAATTAGACAAGTACTGGTATGTGAAGAATCTTACAATACAAATGTGGTGAGAAAGTTATACAAAAGAAGTGACGATTTTTCTAATGAATATAAGATATATTTAATGAAAATAAATTAGGAATGTCATAAATACATTAAAAAATAATTATTTCAAATATCATTTTAGTCATTCAAATTGTTGATAAGTTTTAGACAAGGCTATCCAAAACCATTTTGAAAAATCCATGATTTGTAAATTTATTAGTGTGATTGTGATTGGATAATATATATAAGCCTAGATTAGGAATAAATGAAAAAACCTATCACATATGTGTGGTTATGTTTTAGTTGAAAGGGAATTCTCAATTGATCTTCCAATTTGCCCTTTAATGGGATAACATATCCTAACACTTTAAGAATGTAAGACTATACCTAAAATTGCAAACTCCTTTATTCAACTATGAAGATGAATTATTAACCTAGATACCACATTAGAAAAGACATTACAATACACTCCCATAGTTTCAAGATGAATTATTAAACTAGATGGATTATGTTAGAACTTTGTTTCCAAGTTGATTAAGTACATAGTCGATTTTTCAATGAATCTACTCCACAAGAAACATTTATATTTCTATCATTTATTCATTCTTACCTTTTTTTGCATGCATAACTGATATAAATCTTACCACATTTTGGTGGTTAACACTTGAATGAAATGTTTAAGAGAGGTATGCATTTAGGAGTTCTACTTACCCTTATAGCTTGTTTTGGATAATTAAAAGAGACGATAATATTGTGATTTATAAACAATGTTGTATTAAAAGCCCACAAGTTGCATGTGTATGAATTGTTTAAGAGGATTCATGATTGTTAGTGTAAGCTTATGTCTATCTTTATTTGCATATGGTTGATTGTTCCCATTTGCTTATTACGGTATTAAAAGGTCCATTCATGGCTACAATTAGGACACTATGATCAAGGCCTAGATATTGTTTCTTCATTTATGTTCGTCAAATAAAAAAGGCCTTAATGATCACCCTTTTAGACTTAGATTTTCTTTGTTGACGAGTCACTTTCTTTCCTAAGGCAGCATGTTCCACTTATCTTAGTTATGAGTAGCAATCTTAGGGCAAATACGATTGAAGTTTTTAGAGCCAACACTTGGAAACACAAAGGTTATGATCAAGTTATTATTAAGAATATTAAATTAAAAAAATTATAGCAAAAAGATGAGTGAAGGAAATCAAGGATTAAAATTAGATTAAAATAAATATTTAATCTACTATCATACAATCAATCTTAAGCTTCTCTCAAAATTATTGATAGCATATTATGTTCAATTATGATATTTGTATCAATATTCAACTATGTAGTTTTCAAGTCAAAGTTATTGACATGTGTTTCATGAGTAGTGATTCACAAGAACCCATATCTCATGAGAAGGAATAGAAAACTTAGCACTCATTGCATCTAGGTGAGGCTTATGCTCATAGAGGTGGAGCACTGGGCCTTCTCGGGAGGATTTTTCTAAGAAGGCTCGATGTTTCACCTCTATGAACATCACCTAGATGCAATGAGTACTAAGTGTTCCATTCTTTCTCATGAGAGATGAGTTCTTGTGAACCACTACTAATGAAACACGGGTCAATAACTAACTCAAAAAATGCACAGTTGAATCTTGATAGAAATATCATATTTGGACATAATATGTTATTGACAATTTAGAGAGAAGCTTAACATTAATTGTATGATAGTGGATTAAATATTCCCCCAATAAGTCCTAATGCTTCACCTCTATGAGCATCACCTAGATACAATGAGTGCTAAGTGTTTCACTCCTCATGAGAGATGGGTTCTTGTGAACCACTACTCATGAAGCATGAGTCAATGAGCTTGACTCAAAAACTACATAGTTAAATCCTAATAGCAATATCATAATTTGATTTCTTGTGTAAATTATCTCCTACTTATCATGTTATGTCCAACTGAAAGATATTAGTGAAAACTTACAAATAATGCTACTATTAGTTGATTATTGCATATGGTGTGCACTCTTTCAAAATTGGTCTAGACACATCACAAAGTCCTATAATGAATTATATTTATATCTTATCAAATTATTCTTTAGCCTGAATTTGTTCCTCTTTACAATAGTAAAACTTATTCCTTCCAAATAGGGAGGAGGTATGAACATTGTATAATGTTGTACCCAACTTTATTAATAATTCTCTCCTATCAAAAACATTTTCAATCTTTTTTTCTTTCCTTCTTGAAGTATTTGATAGATATTAAGATAGTGATGTCTTTTATGTAAATATAAATTACGAAAATAGTACATACGACGATTTAAATTAGTGAAATAATGTGTTCAATTCTTTGGATATTGTACAGTCAAACAAATAACACTTGTCAATCAGGGCATCTAAGTCCAACGTTACCCATAAGAACTTATCTAAATAAAAATATGATTGCAAAATGTTTTTACTCATATAACAAAATCCATTTCTCCTATTACCATAGAAATCAATTGCCTTGCATATTATGACATTTTTTACATAATTTACAAAATTACAAAAAGGCCCTAGACATTTCAACCAAATTGCGATGCAACATAACAACATTAAATGTGGACAAAAAAAATTTTACTCCTTAATGTTCATTATCCTAATGATAGAGCCCCAAATAATGTTTCTCAATGAAATAAAAGCTAGAGTTTCCAACATCTAGCTTTGTGACTCAACTAATGCACCAATTTTTTATTTCAATTAACCAAGAACTATTCCAAGCTCCAAAGAAGACTATGTTGTGCTACTGGGGTGCCACTTGATGCTGCATCCAATACTTAAAACCCAACAAAATAAAATGTGCTTAGATGGACTTGTGATTCTAATAAAATAAAAAATGACTTAAATTTTCAAATTGCAAGCTTTAAGTACATACCTTGGTTTTTGTGGAATACTTATGGGTCGACCACTTAGCACACAATCCAAAGCTATTCTTAAGTCTCTACAAACAAATACATTGAAAAAATCATTAGCATATGAAATTTCGTCCAAATACCTATTTTTAGGATATTGATCATAAGAGTTAAGAGCCCATACCGTCCTGTAATGGGTCTATTGCTATTAGGTCGAGAATCATCAAATTGTCCATGATAAACAAGCTCAAATGGTCTTCTTCCATCCTTTCAACCAAGTCACCAACATTTTATATTTATTATTATTATTGAATGAAGTATTAAAGGCTTCCATAACATTCAATACATAAGCTCTAGGATACAAGCATTATTTTAAGTCTACACTAACTCTACTTAATACCTTCTTGAATATGAAAAAATCTGGGGTGCAAGCAGCTCCAAAAGCCCGTGCAACTTCTTGTGTCTAAACAGTACAGTAGAGAAAATATGTTAATTATCATAAAAACAATCTCCACTTACTAAAATGTCAAAAAAAAATTTGAGATCTGTGTTATTATTTTTTTCCATTGTTATTATTTTTTTCCATTGATATGTGAATAATATGTTGGAAAATTTATGTATCGTTAAAAACTTAAGTTTACTCCAAAGATAGCAACTAGATAGTTTCACTAGCTACTCCAACATACTTTTCCCTAATCATTGGTTTGTCTATTTATTTGCATTTATGACTTTTGACACAACCTACATAAAGTTGGCACACATGGTACTCTACATAACACATTTAAAATCTTCAATTTCTTTTGCTTTGAGAAACATCTACCTCTTATATTTTAGACCCAATACTTTGGCAAGTGTTTCAGAAAAAGAAAAGAAAATAACGACCTTGCTAAAAATTTCAAAACATTTTTTTTCCAGCATTTCTCTATTCAATTTCTTAGCTAGCTACATTTTTAATTGTCGGACTTCTTAGTATTCTTGTATTACATCTTTTCTAATCTTGAGCCTTATCTTTTTGAACTCATTCGTAGACATTTATAATAGTTTCTTTCTAAATAGAATGAAGGGTTCTAAATAGAATAGAGGGGACTAGTTTTTCTTTTTATTCTCGAGTCTTTGAACAAATAGTGTTTATGGGAGATTTTATGTGGTCAAGGTTTGACACTTGATTTTGCTTTCTAAAAAATATAGTTTCTAATCTTTTTTTATGTATATGAAAACCTGATTTTGCTTATCAATAAAATAAATATAACCATCTACCCCATTTAATACCCCTACAAACCCTACTATTACTAGAGTTTTATATGTCATCCCCAAGACTAGAGTTTTATATGTCATCCCCAAGGTAAGGGTAAGGTAAGGTGGCATATAGAAATCCAAATGTTCTTTAAGGTATATAAATTGTCAAATGTTGATGCTATAACGATCTTCACATCTATAAATCTTCATATTAGTGGACACGTGCCACCCTATTAATATTAATTCATGCAAAATTTGAAAGTGTGGTACATTAGTCTTCTTTGGATGTTTATTAATTGACACATGAAGTATGACCCTTAGGAAGATACATATAGATTTTCCTCTGGTTTGGGGATTGCAAGAGATCCATTATGATCTAGTACTTTGCCCATCTTGAAGTATCATGGAATTACTTCAATCAATTTTTTTCTTTAGTAGATTTATTGTTGTGCTAAGCACATATGACCCAAATTAACCTATTTTCTCATACTTGATACTGCACAACTCTAACAATACAAATTCTATTTTGTCTAGCTATTTCAAGATACTCCTAAAAAGAGATTGTATTTTGTCTAGCTATTTCAAGATACTCCTAAAAAATGAAATATGGAGAATATGAATAGATGGATGTCAAGTGGCTTTAGATCTTGTAATTGCTAAGCAATCCTTTCATTTTCCATGCCCATATATTAACATTTCTCACACTCATATATTAACATATGAAATATATTACTTAACTACTAAGATAGACACTCAATTCGATTGATACATATAACCTCTCTAATCATTGGAAAAAAAAAAATTTAAAATTCTTAAAATATATTCTAAAATTATTCTATTGACTTATTGATTTGTTGTTGAGTCCTCTTTTATAAGGTGCCCTACTTGTAGTATTCTCACTCACATTCATCGTTTCCATTCAGAAACACTTAGAAGAAATTTTAGTTTATTATCCCTTGGGTCGCCCCAAGGGATTATGACCCAAGGGATTATGTGATAAAAACTTGCTTAGATGTTTGAAATTTTCTATGATTATGTTTATTAATTTGATAAATGATTGGTTCTAGATTAGGTGGCGAAGATTGATAAAACAAATATATTATTGATGATGAGCATTAAGAGATGCTCATCTTTAGACATAGTTTTGTAAGTGTCTTTTATATTATATATATTGAGTTCCAATTCCCAACTTCAAAGATTTACAAGCAAGTACTATCATAAAGTATAGTTACCTTGCATTTGCAAGTTGTGGGACATCAAGTGTGATGGTTCATATAACAAATACTATGCAATATAAGAATAGTCATTGCTTCTCCTATATCATGACTATTTGGTATACTATAGTTTGGCATAATATATGGTAGACTAAAAGTAGAGCCAAAAGTAATAGATTTATTCTATTTTATTTTTATGGAAGATTTTTCATCTACAAAGTCATATTGAGCTACCCAATACAAGAGCACGAGCCTGTAGGTTGAAACCTCTTTAGCTAAGAGCCAAGGACTGAAGAGTATTTGTTCCGCCATACTTGCCTAGCATATGATCCCAACCTCATTCCTTATTGTAATGAAGCCTTGCACTCAGCAAGATTTGATCCTTGGTGGGCTCATTAAGAACCATTCAACTTCACCAATAGACAAAGTCCTATTAACAAAAGTTTTCTTTTGTTGGTCATTCAAATTGAAAAGTCAATTAAAAATATTGAAAGAAATAACTTTTGCAACTCCATATGAATTGTGAAAAACTTCAAATATTACATAATCTTATAATTTAATAGAAGAGAGAGGGTCGAAATCTAGTTGAATCATCATTTAGAATACCCTCTACATAACTAGTGGATTAGTTCAATAAACAACATTAAACCATATTCTATTAATAGTCCAATTTTGATGAAAATGCGCATCTTTAAAATTAGAAATTTTCATATGAAAAGTTGTCCATTGAATCCTCATCTCTTAAAAATTCTATGACAAAAAGTGTCACTAATTTTGAATCTATCTGAATCAAAATCTCTTGTGAAGATGTTTATTCTCAAGAGAAAGTATGTTATACTATCTCATATACTATCTCACTTCCGAAGAAATCAATCTTCAAAATTAATCTTTTCTATATGATTAAGTTTCGTGCCTTGCTTAGAAGGATATTTTTGCATATTTTCTTGGGAAGAAGAATGGGTGTAATCCATTTTGCATTGCACGTTTCTTGACTCAAATCCTTAATCATCCAAGTTTCCCTTAAAAGATATCCCTCCCATCCTAAAAGGGAAAATAATGTTATAGCTTTCTTAAATTAAGTTCCACCTAGTTTTAGTCAATTCCCTAGACCAATATGTATTAAGCATACTTTCTTCTTTCAAATAGTTTTTTTGTGAGCCTCTTAGCTTTAAGAGCAATGAACTATTCAAGAGATAGCCAACTTAGAACTATTTATTTGTAACTTTAAGTAACGCTCGAGTTAATTTGATTGACGTTTTTAATTAGAACTAGGACATGTAGTGCTCGTATCCAAGCAATCTTCTGGTTGGTGTCAAATATAAAGTCTTCTTTACCAATCAATAGTCCATGTTATTTCAATATTGCATGTTTTTCTTCGACGACCAACATTAATTGTGTCATGGACTTAGTTCTTTTTCTGTATAGTTAAAATCTAAGGGTGCTAAATATATTTTAGTAAACCAATAGTTTCTTTCATAGATTTTCCTTAAAGATTTTTTTCCCTAGAATTACATAAAATTAGTGATACTAGACCAGCAAAATAATTGTATGGCTCATAGCTACTAGTATAAAAACTTATTGGTAGCTCAAATTATGGAAGCATGTCGTTAAGGTTCATAGAGCTCTCATAAGTTCATTAAGTTTAGCAATTAACCACAAATTCAATAATGGGAAATTAGTAAGAATGTGGAAGCCTTTCTATCCGTAGTCCTTTCCTTACAAATTAAGAGGCTTCTATCAATACCCTTCACAAGAGAAATCAAAATCCTATATTATTAACTATCTTCAACCTTAATATGTATGCAGTACATCAAGATGAAAATAAATAGAGGTTACCATATCATAATTTCTATAAATAGCCTAGATGAAAGGCAAAGTCTCGAGAAAAGTATCATTTTCTTCATTCACATTCACTTGTCATTTTCAGTCCCTCACAGTTTGTCAAATATTTCAATATCAACATCTCTAATGCATCCAAAGAAGGAAAAAAAAATTACATCTAGAATGTATGGCCAAATCAGAAAGAGTTCGTGAATATCTACTTTTAAGCTCGAACCACAATTCAAGCATTATACGGAAAAACATAAAACCTTTCAATCTAGTAAATTAAAAGCCATTGGTTAAAGAAACCACAAAAAGCATCGCAAGGAATAATGAAGGGTGTTACTCTACTCAAATTCTCTCATTATCACTGCTATATCATTAGTTTCCATTTCATCATATAACTATCCTCGTTATCCATGAATTCCATCCAACATCTACATAAAATAAGAAACTTAAAAATATGGAAGGAGATAGAAAGCAAAACTGAAGTCTTTTCATATTAGCTTCTTCAAACTATCCAAGACTCTGGGAGTTATCATGATTACATTTTAATAGAAAGGAGATTGCTCGATTATATGTGAAACTAATCACATTGAATTGTTGGAAAATGTATTTGAGGCCTTATCAACCTATTACCTTATTCTATGACTATGTTTTCACAGAACCCGCATCAACATTTCATTTTCAAAATGACTCAACAATAGGGGGATTGAGTAATGGAATAGAAAAGAATGCATCCATAAAATTTACACATTTCTGGAGGTAATCAAGGTGTGTATTGAACTTAAAATTATATTTCATCCTAGTGAATCTTACCTTGTAGTTAGCTTCATGGATCATGATGTTGTTATTTAACTAATATGAAGTGTCAAACATCACAATAAGGTTGGTTGAAGTCATGTCATGTACATTGTAGTTGAGGCCTTGATCATTTTCCCCATCAACTGTTGAGTCATAACTAAATTATGATTCTTCAAGTCCTACCTCAATGCATTTCTAAAGCTAGATCCTCACCAGGTCCTGACAAAAAATTCTATACTTTCACACTAAATTCTTTCATCAAATTCTCTGCAAAGAAAATAATTTTACTAAACTTGGGAGAAGAGAGTAAGCAAACCCATTTCTTTTCATATTGGCTTCTACAAACTATCCAAAACTCTAGGAGGTATCACCATTATATTTTAATGCAAAGGAAACTGCCAGATTATATGTCAAACCAATTGCATTGAATTGTTTGCAACTTTTTCAGAGACCTTATCAGCTTATGTTAATCTGTGACTATGATTTCCATTGGGCCAGCCTCAACATTTCATTTTAAAAATGACTTACCTCAACAAGGGGATCGATTAATGGAACACAAAAGTTTGCAGCCACAACATTCACACATTTTTGGAGGTAATTAAGACACATGTTGTACTTGACATTGGTTGAGTCTAGTAAATCTTACCTTGCAGTTAGCATAATGAATTATTATGTTCTTATTTAACTAACATGCAGTGTCAAACATTGCAAACGTTTGATTAAAGCCATGTTGTGTACAACATCATAGAAAGTTTTTCTTCCATAAGTTGAAGTTGAGTCCTTCATCATTTATCCCATCAATTGCTGAGCCATGACGACATTATGATTGTTCAAGCCACATTCTACCTTAATGTGCTTCTAAAGGTAGATCCTTAGTCATGACAGAAAATTCTATAGACATTCATGCTAGTTTTTTTAATTAAGTTCTCTATAAAGAAAACAAATTTACTATTCTTGGAAGAACTGCCTCTAATCAAATTTCCTATCCACTTATTATCAGATTGGATGGGATGAAAGAGTCCTTGTTTCTTGTGGACTATACCTCTTTCTTCCCCTTCTGCTTTCTGTTGGATAAACATTAATTCATAAAAGAAATTTCCATCTATTAGGAAAGCAAGTGTACAAAAATAGCAGGGTAACTACACCATTTAGACTCCAGGCCACTCATCCAAACCAAAGCAAGAACTACACTAGAAGGAGAGATTTGCAGGCCATAAACCAAAGGCTTCAAGGGCCTTCAAAATATCTAGACATGTGCATGGATTAAAGGTTTCGATAGTAAATTGCAAAACTTAGCAATCTCAAATAGCTCATTGAGAGACTCGTGTCATTTCATAGATAAAATTTGACTTATGCTTATCAACCAATTATATTATATCGTCTTCCTACAGAAAAAATATAAATGGGGAAGAAAACACCTATATGGTGCCCTTTCACCACTCCAAGAAATTTCTTTCTTTATCATTTTTTAAATGACCTTAGTGAAATGACGATTTAAATGTTTTTATTTTTCATTGATAAGCTTAGTAATACCAACCATGTACCAATGTTGCTGATGAGCGCATAACTATTAATGCTTCTGATTTTTCAAGTGACTCCTCCCTAGATGATGACGTGTCTCTTGCTTCTGGTGCAGTTCTAACACCCTCAAACTCTATTTTGGAACATCCCGCCCTCCCATTACTAACCTACCTGCCTTCAGCTTCGAAACCTCCTTGTTGTTCCTCTCATGCTGATGGACTCCATGTGAAGGAATCCTCACTTGTTTTCTTTGTGCATGTGGATGCTCCCTCTTCGTGTGATGGCAGGCCCTCTATGGGGATTTTTACTCGTGCTTCCACTTGTAATGAGTATTTGGACGACAATATTGCTTAAAATATTGTTTAAAGGAGGAAAGGTCTTTCTTCTTCCTCTTCCCATTCTCATACTTGTGGATGATAGATCAACTCTCTCCTGACTTAGGATTGTCAATGAGGATAGTTGTCTTGTTCAATAGCTTAGTTACCTCGATGTTCCTCTTTCTCTTGTTTGTATTGCTTCTTTGCAGTTTATGGCCTGTTGGGGCCTGTTTCATCCAGCCTTTCGGTTGCCTTTAAATAGGGTCGGGACCCTTATTTCTCACTTAATTAAAAAAAAAACAATGCTTTTATCTTTCATGCACTATTTCAACATCATAATAATTCTAAGCTTAATGCAAATGATGTCCTGCTTGTTAAGAAATATATTACATGACATAACATAATGTGATAAATGATAAATTAACATGTAAATAGTAATTTATTATATGTTAGTTTTTAGCTATTAGTTAGTTAGGTAGTTGTTGGGTAGTTATAGGTTGTATAGCTATATAAAGCCATTGAATGTAATAATGAAGATGTGAAAAATGAATGATTAATTTGTGCGCTTAAGCCTCTGGCTTTCTGTTTCTCCTTTCCAGTATGGTATTAGAACAAGACACCCTGTGAAACTTTTCTGTTTTGCCTTCCATTCATTTGTTTTTCCTCTCCAAAGTGATTCATACAATGGCTCGTCCACCATTCTTCCATTTTGTCAACAAAGGTGAATCTGTTGTCCTTCATCATCCATCTACATTTGATTTCTCTCGTCTCCCCACCTTGTTCACTCTTTTCATAATTTTTCATTCCACTTTGTTCATTTTCATATGAAGATGGAAAAAATTTGAAAATTTTACATTCAAAGTTATAAAGATTTCAAGTATTGCAAAAAAGTGCACGATGTTAAAGTGGTTGAAAATAAGTCTTTTTATCTTTTTGTTATAAGGGTGGGTTTGTTTCAAAATTGGTATGGATTTATTATGCTGCTCTCTGATGGATAATTAATTTGTGCAAAAGTGGGAACATATTCTCATTAGGCGTCATTTTATGGTTGAGCATTGTTCTGATTTTGAAATGGTAGTTTAACACAGTCTCGTAGAAATTGTGATATCTTTCTCATTTCTAAATGAAAGTCAAAAAGTCAAAATGTATAGTAAAATTGTTGAATAGGAGCACAAAACCAAGAAATAATTTGAGAATGCCATCAATATTTAATTCGTAGTTCGATGTGGAAGATAGAGGCATTTAAACAGTTACTGCCAATTTAATTTATCTTTTTCATTTTGTATAAAGAGTTTGGAGCCACAAGGGTTTAATCGATTTTGCAATTGCATATTTGTAATTGGATTCATAATCGGTAGAAACTGACAATAAAAAAAAAATCGTTGAAGGGGGCAAATATGAGATAATCCAATTGTTGATACTGCAGCACCAAAATAAAGTCCCTATGTCAATGTTGGATATATGTAGTCCAACAGTCACTTGGTTTTTCCCTCCAAGTGGCTCTTTGCGTTCTGGATAAGGCATTATTGCCTATTAATATGATGTATCTGCTGCTTTGTGTAACTAGGAAAAACAAAGATTAATAAGAGCTTTTCCCTGCTTCAAAAGAGGATGTAGCCATTCATGGTGAACCACTATAAATTTTGTGTTTTGTGTCTCTGATTGTGTGATTGTTTTGTTTTCATTTCTGGTTCTGCATATTCTATTTATTCACACTTCATAATTAACAATTGGTATCAGAGCTCAGTGGTGAAGCTGATTGGAAATCGTCAAAGAATAAGGACATGGATAAGTGGAGAATAGAGAAATTCTCTGGGTAGAGCTTTGGTCTATGAAAGGTGCACATGGAGTCACTGTTGATTAAACACAATCTCTCACTCACGCTGGAAGGGAAGGTGAAGAAACCAAATTCGATGACTGATGAAGATTGGGAGAAATTAGACAAAAAGGAAAGAGAGACAATTTTCCTTTCGCAGTCAAGCAATGTTCTCTTTAATGTCTCACTCTCAACTAAGAAGACATCAAAAGATTTATGGGACAAGATTTCTTCAATGTATGACATGGCTTCAACTTCGAATAAAGCTCCCATTATGAAGAAATTGTACAATCTAAAAATGGAGGGATAACGGCGAATCACCTCAACAAATTCAACACTCTAATCAGCAGCTGATTTTGGTAAGCATAAATTTAGATGATGAAATTAAGGCTATTTTGTTATTGTGTTATTTACCAGATAGTTGGGAGAGTGTTGTAATGGCAATTAGTACTTCAGTTGCTGGCAAAGGAAAACCGGTTTTCAACAATATAGTTGGTACTCTTCTCAGCAAAGATATGAGAAGGAAGAATCAAGGGTCTTCAACAAGTGATGCCTTGTTTATGGGCAATAGGGGAAGACCTCAAAAGAGAGGTAAAAAATAATAATAGAAGAAGATCCAAATTTGCAAGAAGATTGAAGTCAAGGGGCAAAAATGGTGATTGTTGGTTTTGTGAGAAAGCTGGTCACAAAAAGAAAAATTGCTGGTCTTACAAAAAGCCACAAGAAAAATTAAAGGACAGCAAAGCCAACACCACATATGAAAAAGAAGGTATCCTAGTTTTGGCAACAATTGATACTACACTAGATTCATGGGTTCTTGATTCCAGTGTTTTTTTCCATGCAACTTCATGTCGGGAATAAGTGGCTGTTAAAATATGTACGGAATGTTCCCAAGCTGAAAAGGAATTTGATATCTATAGGACAGCTTTATACTCAAGGGTATAACACAAATTTCTCTTTTGATGCTTGGAAGGTGACCAAGGGAGCTATGGTGATTGCAAAAGGAAGTAAATTAGACAGTCTATATGTGCTAGAGAGCATTGCTGAAGTGGGAGCTACATTGGCAGTTGCGGACATCGAGTCGGCTCTTTGGCATAAGAGGCTCGGCCACATGAGCAAAAGAGGACTTGAAGTTATGCTCAACAAGGATCAACTTCTAGGCATAAATGTGTTTATATGGAGCTTTATGACCATTGCCTTTATGGAAAACAAAGGCGAACCAACTTTCTTGAAGACCGGTCATAGCAAAAAGACAATACCTTTGGAGCTTATTCACCTAAATGTTTTTGGTCCTACGGAGGTAACTTACATTGGAGGAGCAAACTATTTTGTTGCCTTTTTTGATGATTGTACTAGAAAAATATGGATTTACATGCTTAATAGAAACTTAGAGGTATTTAATAAATTTAAATCCTTTAAAGCCATTGTTGAGAATCAGATTGGGCACAAAATAAAATGTTTAAAAACAAATAACGGGCGAGAGTTTGTTCTTCGGTATTTGACAACTTCTGTGCAGAAAATGGTATTCAGAGGATCAAAGTTGTTCCATTCACATCTCAAGAAAATGGTGCCGCAGAGAGGTTGAAAAGAACAAGTTTGGAAAGAGCCTGGTGCATGCTTTCTAATGCCAGATTGGGCAAAGAATTTTGGGCAGAAGCATGTAATACAACAGTCTATTTGATCAATCAAGCAACTTCATCTCAATTAGATTTTGACATTCTAGAGGAGAGATGGCCTGGAAAACGAATTTCTTACAATCATCTACGGGTATTTGATTGTGAGGTGTTTTCTCATGTTCCCAAGGAAAAGAGCACAAAATTGGATCCTAAATCCACTTGATGCATATTTGTCGGTTATGGTGAAGAACAATATGGTTTTAGACTTCGGGATCCAGTTGCGAAGAAGATCATTCACAGTTGGGATGTGGTCCTCAATGAGAAATCATTTCCAGGTCTACAAGTTCAGGAGCAATCTACAAAAGAGTTTATACCTTTGTTTGATATAACAAATAATAATGTTGTCTTTGTAAATCAAAATTACAGCTCCCAGCCCCTCCAAACCCCTATTACGCAGGTAATTTCAGTGCCTCCTATTACCGGGTATATACAACAAACAGAGCATTTGTCTGATGAATTTGGTGCGCACCATTCAAATCAGATTCCAATGTCCATTGCCCTTGACAGGCATCACCCTATGCGTATGGATATACGGTTAGCAACAGATGATAGAAATGTGCTAGAAAACAAAGAGGATGCTAATGTCGTGTGGCCAACATCAACAATGATTTCTCCCCAATCACCTCACTCTAGCAATGACGTTGTATTTGGGGATAATTTCTCAAATTCAAGACAACCCATTCTTGACTCAATTCAAAGTTCAAACATGATCTCTATGGCAGATGATATAGCCCACAGTTCTTGGCCTGCATTATTTACCAATCCATCACAGCAAGCTACTGATAAATTGGCACAGGATATGGAAACACTCTATGAGCCTGCACAGCCATGAGATGTGGAAATGTTTGAAAATACATAGCTATTCAACACACCAAAAGATTCTATACAGGCATGGGATGGGCGTATGTCTGAGGCGGGACAACAAATTATAGAAACGCGGGGCAGTCAACATGTTTCTAAGAATCTCGCTGCCTCAACACAGGTTGGGTATGCAAAGAAGGAACACTTTGAGGAGTCCACTGATATGGTTGCCACACAGAGGATTAATAATGCATTTGTGGCACAAGTAACTTTGCTAAAACTCACAGCACTAGATATTCTGCAAAATACAGTCAGCAAGCACATCAAACTCCCTTAGAATCCCCTGTGGAGGCATGTGATATGCTCCGGTCATCTCTTCAACATGATGGTATTACAATGGTAAGTCAATAATCCAAGGCATTTGGAAGGTGAAAGAGTGCATGGGCGGAGGAGTATACAGAGGAATATTGTTGGTAACGTTGATAATGTTGGAGGTTCAAATTTGAAATCAGAGAACAGTAATAAACCAGGTCATAGTTTAGAGTTGAGGAGGTCTACCAGGCAGAGAAAACCTCTGACAAAGTTTATTGTTAATAAATTGTTAGCTTCTGATCATCCTGAATTGTTGTTTACAGATCAAACAGAGCTAGTTATTTTCAAACAAGCTTGTAGTGATGTTAAACATGACAACTGGATGGCAGCAATGCAAGAAGAAATGGACTCAATAACGGCAAACAATACTTGGAATTTGGTTCCACTTCTGCCAAATCACAGAGCCTTGAAGAATCAATGGGTGTATCAGTTGAAAGAAGAAGATGGAGGTAGAGCTAAGTTGCCGAATCGAGAATGGGAACGGGTACGGGTACGTGGGTACGAAACACCGGTACGGCAGAAATGTTTTGGGGGGGTTGGGTACGTTTTTGGTACATTCATACAAATATATATTTATGTGTGTGTGTACATATGTGTGTGTGTGTGCAGCTAAAAACTAGAATTAAGTTTAGAATTTCATATACCAATACATATGCTAAACAAAACCATTACAAATTTCAAATTTTGAAACATCATTCTAATTTAAATTCAGGTTTCTGTATCAAAAAGATCAAGCCAGAATCTCATGATAGGTAAGTTCAGAGCTCGCTAATCAAAAGTCTAGGTCTTAAAAATATCTAAAAGATCAAACTAGAATCACTAAACATTTCGGCATTTAAAAACATAAATCCCAAATGTGTACCCACAGGAGATTTGTTTCAGAATCCGATTCCGGTACGTTTCGTACCCGGAATCGCCCTGAAAAGTCCCACAATTCAGCAACTTAGAGGTAGAGAGAGATTCAAAGCCAGACTGGTTGTGAGAGGATATAAGCAGCAAAAGAGAGTCTATTTCAATGCAATTTTCTCACCAGTGGTCAAAAATAAAATGACCACAATTCATGCAATCTTGGGATTGGTTGCAGTTTATAATCTTGAACTTGAGCAACTTGATGACAAAATAGCCTTTCTTCATGGTGACATAAGTGAAGAGATGTATATGGTGCGGCCCGACAATTTTGTAGAATAAGGGCAGGAACATTTATATTGCAGATTGAAGCGAAGTTTGTATGGGCTCAAGCAAGCCTCGAGGCAGTGGTACCTCAAGTTTGACAGCTTCATGACTAAGCATCATTTACTCGCTATGAATCTGATCCATGTGTTTATTACAAAAAGCTACACAATGGTGATTTTGTTCTTTTATTACTTTATGTTGACGACATTCTAGTAACCAGCACTAGCATGAGGATTATTTTGTAAATTGAAGCAACATTTAGCACAAAGGTTTGCAATGAAGGACTTGGGGGCAGCAAGACAGATACTTGGTATGAAAATAATCTGAGATAGACAGAAGAAGGAAATCAAGTTCTCACAAGAAAAATATATTAACAAGGTTTTGGACAGGTTTGCTATGAAAAATGCCAAGGTGGTTAGAACTCCATTAGCTGATCACTTTTGTTTATTTTCTGCCATTTGTCCCAAGACACAAGAGCAACAAGAGGAAATGAAGAGCATTTTGTATTCTTCCGCTATTGGTAGCCTCATGTATGCAATTGCGTGCACCCGCCCAGACATTGCCCATGCAATGGGAGTGGTAAGCATGTTTACAAAAAATCTAGGCAAATCACATCGATATGCGGTTAAGTGGATTTTACGGTATCTCAAAGGTACTTTTGATTTTGTCTTGTGTTCTAGCGGGAAGGATGCTTCATTGCAAGGCTTTGTTAAGTTTGATATGGCCAGTAATTTAGACAAGTGAAGATCAACTTTAGGTTATTTATTTATGTTTGCTAAAGCAGCTATCAGCTGGGTTTCCAGGTTGCAACAAGTGGTTGCACTTTTTTCGACAAAGGCTGAATATATTGCTCTCACCAAAGGAGCAAAAGAGATGATATGGTTGCAGCGATTGTTTGGTGAATTAGACTGTAAACAACATGGTTATATTCTCTTTTATGATAGCAACAGCACTATTCACTTGGCAAAGAATGCTTCTTTTCACAATTGTACCCAACATATTGAGCTGCAGTTCCATTTCATCCAAAGCGTGCTTGAGGAAGGCAAGTTACAAGTCGCGAAGATTGATAAAAAAGTAAATCCAGCTGATGCATTGACAAAGATTCCTCTGGGGGAAAAGTTCAAGTTTTGTCGAGCTTCTCTCGGCATAATCAAGATGCGACATTAGGAACAATGCAAGGGAAAGTCTCTGATATGTTGCAGTAGTCGTTGGACTTCAAGTGGGAGATTGTTGGATACATGAAGTCCAATGGTCACTTGGTTTTTCCCTCCAAATGGCTCTTGGCTCTTTGCATTCTGGATAAGACATTATTGCCTATGTCATGACAGTAATTGACATATAAACAATATAAATATATACATTTTTTTATGCATATATAATTTCCTTCAAAAATAAATATATAATTAAGTCTTTATTCTATGAATAAAAGAAATTAATCAATATTAAATTAATAATATTAAAGCTGAATTTCTGGTTTTGATTGTGTGTAATGTTTCGGATCACACTCCGTGATCCATCATCATCTTATTATTTTTCCTTATTGCTCTCTGCTCATCCTGATGATGGATCACGGAGTGTGATCCGAAACGTTACACACACAATCAAAACCAGAAATTCAGCTTTAAATTCAATGGATTGTGGAAATCTGATCGATTTAATAATATTAATCAATATAACATTAATCAACATCAATATAATATTAATTAATAATATTAATCTTAATCAATAATAAAATCGATAATAATCGATACTCATATCTAACAATAATATATCTTCAAGAAGATATATTTAAAAAGTATAATACTCCAAAGCTGAATATAATCAAACACCATAGCACCCCTTTGGTTCGACTTAGAGGGTATCTATGCTGTCGACAGTCAAAGACCATATGCTGGACTGGCCACGTATGCTCCTAGACAATGGAAGGAAACGATGAAGGGACGTGACTCATCAGCAATGATGAGTTGTAACTCCTACGCCGAGGGGATATATAAAAAGGGGAAATACAAGCCAGGTGAGGGAAGCAGGAAAAGTTTTGGGGAATTACAACCATTGTTTATCTTCTCTCGAACATTGCTGAGTAGGAGACTACGTGGTTGGATAATCAGGTGATTATAAATATATTCCGAATTAAATAGCAGACTCTGGCACAGGCATCGCTGGGTACAAGGAAACTCTCTTCCATATATATTTGGGATTGATCATAAAACAGAACCCCGAAGTGAACTGTGAATATATATATATATATATATATATATATATTGGTAAGCATCGTATTGGAAGCATCTATAAGTATTGAGAATGTTGTGACTTATGTATGGTTATGTGTTTATAGAATATTATATGAATGTTGAGGAACCAACATACTGCTCAGCATATGTTCTGTAGTATATACAAATAGCAGCTGTACTGTATTTTGTTTATATAAATATATTTGAGTATGTTAATAATAATGAAATCTGAATATTATATATATATTTATTTATGTTATGTTTATTATTTATATATATATATGAATAATATACAAGATATTAATATATTCTTTAATCACTTACTATAGTCCCTTAAGAGGATAGGTTTCTGTCAATCCGGGAGAGGCGGAGTAAATCCTCACAAGATAGGTGAATTCCAAGATGGGTAAGGATATGTATTCCAATGCCTTGAGGGAAAATCCCAAGATGGGTACGAACGTGCAGTCCCAATGCCTTGAGGAAGCCTACTTGTAGATTGGTGTCAAGCACCCTGTGACATGGAAATTCCCATCCTCCTTAAGGTTGGCATGTTTAAGAGAGAAGAAATTGGGCTTATATGGTAACTGTTAAATTTATTATGAGTTATTCGTCATTTCTTAAAATGAATTCAATTTACATGCATAGTACGTACACTAATCATTGAAAATTGACAGCCTCCTAGTTGGGGACATTACAGCCTATTAATATGATGTAATCTGCTTCTGTGTAACCAAGAAAAAAACAGATTAATAAGAGCTTTTCCCTGCTTCAAAAGTGGATTTAGCCATTCATGGTGAACCACTATAATTTTTGTGTTTTGTATCTCTGATTGTGTGATAGTTTTGTTTTCATTTCCGGTTCTGCATATTCAATTTATTCGCACTTCATAATTACCTTTCAGCACTAAAGGGGGTGTTCGAAATTATAGTGCATGACATAGCATAATGTAATAAATAATAATATGTTAGCTTTTATTTAGTTAGTTAGTTGTTGGGTAGTTGTAGGTTGTATGGCTATTTAAAGTCATTGAATGTGAAAATAAAGATGTGGAAGATGAATGAATGAATTTGTCCTAAAGCCTTGTGCTCTTTGTTTTCTCAAAATTTCAATACTGCTCACTCCCACTCTGTTCTAGCATTTCAAACAATAACCTCCCACTCGAGTTTAGAACCCTTGGTGAATTTTTTCTACCACTCCTAGTGGCCCCAAGGGTTAGTTCCTTTGCATTATTTAAACCAACAATTGGTTCCTCTCCAATGTAAGTGGATGGTGTTGCCAACATCCTTTTTCCTACTGTAATTGTTGGTTTTAGGGGGCATGCATTTGGTGAGTTTGGTGTTCCTACAATTGGTGTGGTGTCAAGGCTTTCAACTATGCTTTGTGCCTTCCTACTCATGGGTTTTCTAGAGCCAACACTTCAGTGTATGGCTCTTCCAATGATAGAAGTTATGGGTCCCCTAGTTGTATTCCGAAAACTAGCAACTTGGATGCGGTGGCTAGGGTGAGATGTATGCATCCATGGCTAGCTTGAAGGACCCCTTTGGTTTTTCTTGCCAATCTCAATGTGGAAAGGTTCATCACCTTTCTTGTTCTCACTTCTCCTTGGCCATGGATTGTGGGAAGGAGGTGGTTCAAAATGAAAGTTTTTATGCTCAAAGAAGTCTAATTTTTAGATTTAAAACTTTTGGCCTTCACTCCCAACTTGCATACATCTGTTTGGAACATTCAAGGCCTTTTACTGGGGGGACCATTAAAAAATTTCCTTGTACCAAGGGTTTCACTTTCTTTATCTCAAGCTTTCATTATCCAAAGGACATAAATGTGGTACTAAATGGTTGGTTGTGGATGTGGGATGAGCACTCCCTCTCTAAAACCATGGTTTCCATCTTTCAACCCTATGACAAAAACTCTTAGTGTTATGCTAAGTTGAGTATGGTTGCCTTACCTCTCCAATTTTGGGAAGATACTTTGAGGATATTCGTGATGCTATTGATTATTTTCTAAAGGTGGATTCAACCATGTCTAACATTGGCCATTCCACCTTTGCCTGTATTTTGGTGGATAACAATGTATCCAAGCCTCTTCATTAAGAGGTCACCTTGATGATAGAGGGTAGTAAGTGGTTTCAACCACTTGATTATGAGACCCTTTTGTTTTGATGTAGGCATTTCTTTGCTACAAGACATCTTGTTTTTGAGTGTCCACAGCCTCGCTGTAGGATTGTCATCTCTACTACTTGGTGTTACAATGCCCTCCTCAATCATTTGACACAAATGCCCCTGATATTCCTGCCTTTGGTGGACAAGGTTCCTTGTCATACCTCCCTATTGGTGGATCATGATGTGGTTGTGGAGGCTCCTAAAGTGGCTTCTATTGTACATTTGAGCATAATGAGAAGTTGTATGAGGTATTGAAGTTGTCATTGATGTCAACATGTTTTTGTTGTCATTTGTGACTACCTATTGCAGAGGTTCTCGAGTTTTCTGTGCAGTGGTGCTGAGAGTTTTGCTCCACAATTCTTCTATATAGAAAATCTATTAATGTGGTTTGGATATGTTGTTAAACAGTGTTTGGAAATATTGGGTTCAGGATTTTGTGCTCTGGATCGCAGTTCAAAGGAATTGGTGTTCACCAATGTGTTACTGTGTTTGACGAAGTTTCCTGTGAGAAATGCATGCTTCGCATTTCTCCACTTTTTGGTTTTTGGTACTATGGATTTGGGATTGCGCTTATGATGATCATGTCTATGTTTAATTCAGTTGGCACAAATAGTTTGTATTTTGGAGGCATGCACTCAAAGTCCAATGGTGTTTACTCTAAGTTTGGCTGACCTTGGGCGTTTACACTTCCATATAAAAGCTCCAATGAATGAAAATTAAAAAAAGTAATGTGTATGGTGTATTTTTTGGTCTAGTAAAGATGTAATGTGGTCCACTTTTCATTCCTTTCCACTACGGGAATGTTTAAGTGCCAACCTAGTTTAAATTATGTTCGGTTAAGATGCTTAGCCAACCTTGGGAGATTTTGCAAGCATGCGGATGGTATAAGTAGAGGATGAAGGTTCAATTGCGAATGTATGCGATGAGGATTTGTGAAGAGAATCTAGTCCCTATATGTATGGATATGAGTTGGTGTGAAGTGTTGTGATGCAGTGTGGATTTTCATGCGTTGACTACTGAAAGCAGTGAGCAGAAGTTGTTCACAATTTTTTAGTCAAGTTGTAGAGCTGAATCAATGGTCAATTTTTTATTCTTCTTCATCTAGGCAGTGAGCCTTTCTACAATGAGCATTCTTTGTAGAATCAGCCTAACTGGTGCACCCTAATAGGTGTTTATGTAATTGAGAATTAATCTTCTCCATGGTTTTTCACTTAATAGGGTTTTCCACGTAAATTCGGTGTTTCCTTGTGCATGGTGATTTTTGTTTTCACATGCTCCTTTCATGTTTACATTATTTTGTGATTAAGGATTAAGATAAAGTTTTTGTAGATCTGATTCAAGGAAAGATTTATAAGTATTATAGACAACTAATTCACCCTCTCTCCCCCCTCTCAATTGTCCTGTAGATTTAACAATTGGTATCAAAGCTTTGGTTCCTTGGAGAAGAGCTTAACCGCTTGAGGAGATCCTGCTAGCGCACAAATTGACTATTCCTATGTTTGATGGATCTAACTATGCTTTCTGGAAGATAAAGATGCAAGGATATTTTATCTTTCTTGGTTATGAGGTTTGGAAGGCAGTTAAGAAAGAATATGTCAAACCAGTGACTAGGTTGAACACTGCTGATGAGGTCAAGGCTTTTGAGGACAATGTCAAACCAAGGTATGTTATTCTCAATAGTCTCTCTAAATCTGAGTTAACAAAAGTTATGTCTACATAAACTGCTCATGGTGTTTGGAATAAGTTAGAGAATATTTATGAAGGTGATGATAAGGTCAAACAAGCTAAGTTGCAGAATTCTAAAGCTAAATTTGAATGCTTGTGGATGGAAAATGATGACAATATAGCAATCTATCTACAAAAGGTGGATGATGTTGTCAATGAGATCAGAGGTTTTGGTTGTGAGCTAAAAGATGAAGTTGTGAAAAAGCTACTTAGAACTCTTACTAAACCATATAGTTCTAAGGTTTCTGCTATAGAAGAATCACAAAATTTGGATCAGTATACTAGAGAACAAATGTATGGCTCCTTGCTTTTGAGTTGAGGGAATTTGGTACTACCAGTGTGAGGACAGAAATTCCATTTAAAGCAGCTAAATCTGTGAAGGCTAAGGAATCTAATGAGGAAGACTTTGATTAGATTGAGGCGAACTTTGTGAGGAAGATGAAAAAGGGAACAGGAAGATACAAAGGTAAGTAGTCCTTCAAATGTTTCAGTTGTGGTAAGATTGGTCATTATGCTTCTAGATGTCCTGACAGAATCATGAACAATAAGAATAAGGAAAGCAAAGGAAAGATATATAAGAAGGCTTATTTTGTTAGAGAAGATGCTAGTATTTCTGATGATGAATCTGATATGAAGAAGATGATGAATGCTTGTTCCTAGTTGTAAAAGAAGAACTTTGTTCTACTAACTCTAGCAAAATTGTGAAAGGACAATCTCCGGAAGGTGAGGCTAAAGATGAAAATATTATAGTCTTTGCTTTTCATACTATAAGAGATATAGATCACTGGATTATTGAGAGCAAATGTTCAAATCATATGATTGGTGACAAGAGTAAATTTGTAAAGCATGAGAAATATGATGGAGGTGTTGTTAGATTTAGAGATGATTAGACTGCTAAGATAGTTGGAATAGGTTCAATCAGTTTTGATGGAAAGCATAATACTAATAATGTATATTATGTTAAATGTTAAAATATGTTCGTTCGTGTTTACTAAAACGACGTAAAACTATTATATATATATATAATGAGATATAGAATATATATTAAATTAAATATATAATATATATTAATATATATATCAAACATTAATTATGTTATATATATATATATATATATATATATATATATCATAAAATAATGATATTCAATATTAAATCGAATGGAATTATTATAACTTGGATTAAACTATGTATCACGATAAGTATCGTGATTGTTATACATAAGCAGTCACGATATTATCGTGACTATTCATGTATAACAGTCACGATAAGTATCGTGACCATTCAATCATAATTAATTACCGCCGACAGTTAAGATAAAACAGCGACCATAGTTATTATGTCGCATGTTATGAAATAGTCGGCATTTATAAAAAGACATGACTATTGATAGTTATAACCATTCAATATAATATATATAGTTGATATTCGTTGGACAATCAATCAATCACAACGGCAATTGTATTGTACAGCGAATATCAACTATCCATAATATATTTAAATATTAATATCTTCTGATCCAATTTCCTTAACATTAAAGGCTTAAGGCATAATCTTTTGAGTGTTGGTCAAATGTGTAGAAATGGATATAATCTTGTTTTTCAGGATGGTGATTGTGAAATCAAGAAAAGGTCTAGAGCTATGATTGTTGTGGAAAGAAGATAGATGGAAATGTTTATCAGTTAAAGATTGCTAGTGGATACCATCTAATGACTCAAATCAATGAAAGTTGGTTATGGCACTAGAGGATGTGTCAAATTAATTTTGATAATCTGGTGAGTATTAGTTCGGTTCAAGCTGTGAGAGGTTTGTCGAAGCTTACAAACCCTGCTAGTGTTGTCTACAAAGAGTGTCAAGTTGAAAAACAAACAAGGACTTTTAAGGTTAAAGAACAATCTTCTACTGGGCTATTGGAATTAGTGCATACTAATCTTTGTGGTCCAACCAAAACTCAACAAAGTGACAAGTATTTCATGCTTTAAATTAATGAATATTTTAGAATGACTTGGGTTACTTTCCTAAAAGAAAAATCAGAAGCTCTAGAAAAGTTCAAGATATTTAAAGCTATGTTAAGAATGAGATAGAAGAATCAAATACTTAAGATCTGATGGAGGAGGAGAATTTACTTCTGATGAATTTAATATTTTTTGTAAGAATCGTGGGATAAAGAGACACTTGTCTACTTCTAGAACACTGCAGCATAATGGTGTGGTTGAGAGAAAGGATAGAACAATTCAGATAAATACTAGAACAATTATGAATGAAGCAAATCTACCAGAAATCTACTAGAGAGAAGCAATATATATTGCAATTTATGCACTTAATAGAGTGTAGATCAAAAGAAACTTCAAAAAGACATCTTATGAGCTATGGTATGGAAGGACTCTGAAATATCTCATTGTCTGGAAATAAGTGTTACATCAGAAGAGAAGAAGAAAACTTGGGAAAGTTTGATACAAGAGCTGATGAAGGTATATTTCTTGGGTACTCCACTAAAAGAAAAGATTACAAATGTTACAACAAGAAACTGAGAAGTATAGTTCAAAGCACAAATGTGAAGATTGATGCAGACACTCTGAAACAATACAGAAGTAGTTGGATATGAATCAGATGAGTCAATTGGCAAAGAGGAAGAATAGAAGGTTGAAGAAACACTAGAGTAGAATGACAAAGAAGATGCTCCAGTAATTGCTCCTAAAACTCCTATGTATAAAAGAATCATTCAAAGAAACAGATCATTGGAGACAAGAAAAAAGGTGTTATCACAAGAAGTAAAGTTGTTGAACAAGTGAACTTGTGCTTGTTTTTTCAGAAATAGAACCAAAGACTATGAAAGAAGCTTGCAAGGATCAACATTGGATGAGAGCTATGGAAGAAGAACTGAAACAGATTGCGAAGAATCGGACTTGGGAACTTGTCCTAAGGCCAGCAGATAAGAATGTGATAGGAACTAAATGAGTATTTTGAAACAAATGGGATGAAGATGGACATATAGTAAGGAATAAGGCAAGACTTGTGTGTAAGGGTTACTCACAAGTGGAAGGAATAGATTTCGAGGAAATTTTTTCTCTTGTGGAAAGAATGGAGGCAATTAGAATGTTTCTGGCTTTTGCATCAAATAAAGACTTCAAGGTTTATCAGATGGATGTGAAATTTGCATTCCTGAATGGAGAATTGAAAAAAGAGGTATACATAAAGCAACTAGAAGGATTCAAACAATTAGACATGTCGGATATGGTCTACAAATTGAAGAAGGCATTGTATGGATAGAAGCAAGCTCCTAGAGTCTGGTATGCAAGGCTTGACAAGCAAGGATTTCAAAAAGGTACTGTTGATAGAAATCTTTATTTTAAAGTTGAAGAGAATGAAATTTTGATTGTAGTTGTTTATGTGGATGATATAATCTTTGGAGGAAATGATGATTACGTGCAAAAATTTTGCTAATGAGATGCAAGAAGAATTTATAATGTCTATGATTGGGGAGCTAAATTTATTTCTTGGGTTACAAGTTAATCAAAAAGATGATGATATCTTTATTTCACAATCAAAGTATGTTAAGAAATTGTTGAGGAACTTTGGAATGGAAAATGCTAAATCTATATGTATTGCTATATTCATTGGTTGTAAATTGAGTAAAGATGTTAAATCTCCTAAGACTGATGGGAGTAGATGCGGATCAATAGTCGGGGGATTATTGTATGTGACTACTGCTAGGCCGGATATCATGCATGCAGTTTGTCTCGTAGCTAGATTCTAGCAAGATCCCGCAGAAACACATGTTTTGAAAAGAAATTTCAGATACTTGGAAGGCACTCAAGCTTATGAATTATGGTATCACTAAAAAATTTGACTTTACTCTAATTGCTTATACTGATGCGGATTGGGCTAAATTGTGTGGATGACAATAAAAGTACAAGTGGGGGTGCATTTTTCCTTGCACCCTAGTTGGTTGCTTGGTCAAGCAAGAAACATGATTCAATATCTTTGTCTACCACAAAAGATGAATATATTGTTGCTACATCTTACTGTACACAGGTATTATGGATAAAATAAACTTTGAAGGTTATTGGAATACTATTGGAACACGAGCAATAAATATTTTAAAGAATCTAGTACTGCATTCAAGGACAAAACACATTTCAATCCGGTATTACTTTTTGAGAGAGAGTTTTGGAGAATGAAGTGAAATTTGAGTATGTGCCTACAAAAGAACAGATTGTTGACATCTTTACCAAGGCGCTTTCTAAGGATACTTTTGAATATCTTCGGGTGAGATTGAGGGTTATTGCCTCTCCTTTTCAGAAGTAGATGCATTTAGAGATGCATTAGTCCAACAAACTTCATGTACAATCTTAATCTGGACTAATGGTGGAGGCTTCCTCTTAGGCAGAGCTAAGTGCAGATGTGAGTTAATAAATATTCTTCAGGGGGAGCTGAGAAAAATGAGAAAGTAGTTTTTGAGTCTGGCCTTTTCCATTGATGTCAAAGGGGGAGAGAATTAGGCATGAGAAAGTAGCTTTGGGAGAGAATCGGGCATGAGAAAGTTGTTGTCGTTGATGTGTTGTCATCAATGACAAAGGGGGAGATTGTTGCAGGTTTGAGCAGAATGAGAAGTTGACTGAGGTATTGATGTTGTCATTGATGTCAACCTGTTTTTGTTATCATCGGTGATTGGTTGTTGCAAAGGTTCTTGAGTTTTTTCTGCAGTGGTGCTAAGAGTTTTGCTCCGCATTTCTTCTATATTGCAAATCTATTGATGTGGTCTAGATATGTTGTTAAACAATGTTTAAAGGTATTGGATTCAGGATTTCGTGCTCCAAATCACAGTTCAGAGGAATTGGTGTTCACCAGTGTGACTATGTTTGCCAAAGTTTCCTGTGAAAAATGCATGGTTCGCATTTCTCTGCTTGTTGCTTTCTGGTACTGTGGATTTGGGATTGTGCTTATGATGATCCTATCATTGTTTATTTCAGTAGGCATGAGTTTATTGTGTTTCGAAGGAATGCGTTCAATGTCTGATGATGTTTACTCTAGGTTTGGCCGACCTCGAGTGTTTACACTTTCATATAAAAGCTCCAGCAAATGAAAATTGAAGAGTAATGTGTATGATGTATTTTTTGGTCCCAGTTAAGATGTAGTGTGGTCCACTCTTCATTTCTTTTCACCGTACGAATGTTTAAGTGTCGACCTAATTTGAATTATGTTCAGTTAAGATGCTTAGCCAACCTTGGGAGATTTTGCAAGCATGAGGATGGTATAAGTAAAGGGTGAAGGTTCGATTGCAAATGTATGTGATGAGGATTTGTGAAAGAGAATCTATCTCCTTATATGTATGGATATGAGTTGGTGCTAAGTGCTGTGATATGCAGTGTGGACTTTCATGTGTTGACTCTTGGAAGCAGTGAGCAAAAGGTATTCACAATCTTTCAGTCAACTTGCAAAGTTGAATCAGTGGTGGCTCTTTTCTCTTTTATTCTTCTTCATCTAGACAGTGAGCCTTTCTACAGTGAGCATTCTTTGTAAAATCACACTAACCAATGTCACCCTAACAGGTGTTTATATAATTAAGAATTAATCATCTCCGTGATTTTTCCCTTGACAGGGTTTTCCATGTAAATTTGTTGTTTCCTTGTGCATGGTGGTTTCTGTTTTCACATGCCCCTTTCATGTTTACATTATTCTGTGATTAAGAACTAAGATAAGTTTTTGTGGATCTGATTCAAGCAAAGATTTATAAGTAATTTAGACAACTGATTCACCCCCTCCCCCCCTCATAGTTGTCATGTGCATTTAACAGCTACCCCTAAGGGTGATGTGTATCAGCTATTCAATTTACCTCTACAAGGATTTTTTGAAATCAATACAATATTCTCTTGTTTTGTCTGGCATCCTTTCTCAGCCTATGGACTATGGGAGAATCTTGCCACTATAAAAAGAGAGATTTTGTGTTGCATTCAACCTCCTTGGGTAGATTTTCTTCCCCATCCCACGAGGTGACTGAAGATGAGACAGTGGTGGAGAATGTCCTCTTCTCTCCATGTTCAATGGAGTATCTTGGACAATTCTTCAAAGGAGGAAAAGAGGACTTCATAAATCTATTTCAAAATCCCATCCCTAGGTTAAGGGTGTGAGGATTGCAAGGGTGGTGCCATGCATTGTGTCGGTATTTTGTTTGTTGGGGTATTCCCTTTTGATGCTTGCCTACGATTGTGTTGTTGTTCATTTTTGTGTCTTGTTTTAAGTCACCTAGTATTCTGATGACGTTTCATTGTCTTGGTTTTGAGTCCAAATAATACCTATTTACCCCTTAACGTTGCCGGATGATGTTGTTGGGTATCTTGCATGCAATTCCTCTATTCTTTGGCTTTTGTGTTTGTCGATGTTTGTTGTAAAGGATTCTAGGTCCCCTTCAAACCCTATTTTACCCATATAATCAAAAACAACCATACTTTCCATGGAGGATGTACATCAAACAAGAGACACAAGCAGTGGCAATAAAAACACATTCATTTCTCACTCTTTAATTATTGAATTAGCCATTTTGGGAACATTATTGAATTCAAGGGGAGTGAATGCACTTATGATGATTGACAAAAAGCTTATGGGAATATAAAGGAAGGGAGCGGATGGAGAGCAGAGTTGGAGTACCACATAGGAGACGAGGAGTAGGAAGGACCGATATAGGTCTCAAGAGGGAGGGAGAGTAAGTTGGGGGAGGATTTGATTGCATCATAAACAAAAAAAAATTGGAGACAATCTTGGAAGTTTCCTTCCAAATATTTGTAAGGGCCTCTATCAAAGGCTAGTAAATTCACAACCATATTAACAAGGCGTGCTACCTTAATTCCTTTTGTATTGATACAAAAGAATGAGACTTGTTCCACTTTTTTTAGACACATTGCTTTGTCAATTACATATTTCAATTTCTAGGAAAGGGATTTCTTTCATCCTTTGATGATTGCAACTTAGAAGCCTTTCAACATGGCCATTGTCTTTTCCTGGTAATTAGTATCTACACCAATATCTAAAGATAAGATAAACTTGCATCACTACGCTCATCTCCAAATATGCATCCACCACTAATTGAGCCAGACTTTCATTTAGCAGCCCTGGCATAGTTTTAGTTTTATATAGTAAAGTGAAAGTGGGTGGATTAGGAGACCATACAAACTTGGTTCCACTATTTTATAACAACTGGAATTGTAAATTTCAAGCCATTATGCACCATTTTATAAGGGGCAAAGCTCTCATTTCCTACTCTATTAAAAAATATTACCTTGTATTGTAGGTGGACAGCAGAATGGAAATACCCATCTCTCTTGTAAAAGATCATATCCATGTTATCTTGCCAAATGAAGTAACTCCACAAGGCTGGATACAATATTTCATGCATTTCTACATATAAAAAACTAGAGCTTTATCCACTTCAACCAAACTATTGAAGGAAAAGAAACTTTCAATGTTCATTTCCTAATGATTTAGACGATTTAGAAAATTAGAGTTGATTGTTTCAAAACTAATAGTGCTTTGAGATTCCCTAAAGGGGGGGATTACATAAATTAAATGAGACATTGCAAATCATGCAAAAATTATCTAGACTAGGATAAAGAACAACACAAACATGATCACAAAATCTCATGATAGAGGAAAGACTTCTTTTACATGAGGATGCATTCCCAAGAATAGAAAATATGTCTCATGCAGAATTTGGGGACACAAGACCACTCCCATTCCGTTAGATGTTAGGCTGCATCATTTCAGCACCAATGCCTGGATGCCGTGCCTGCTACAGAACTTTCTTGCTTTGTTCTGTGAAGTGGTAGCAAGGATTTATTATTTTCTGCCTCACCCATCTTGCAACTATTTGTATCCTTACTCTCTTAAATGAATTTATCTATTTTACATGTAATAAATCAGTAACTTTCTCTGACATCTGCAAAGATCTCTTTGCTCTAAGTTACATTGTAGCAACTACTGTCCCATTAATCAGCTCCTGCTTAATACTGGCATTAATACTAGTTGCAATTTTAATATCCTGCATAACTCTTTGTACACTGGTTGGAGATGATTGAAATGTCCTCATACTGTCAGCATTCCTTTCAAGAGAATCTGATGGTCCCTTAATTTAAAGGAATGCTGTGCCATTCAGTACAGTCTACATCTTCTAAATTACGTGAGAAAACACCAAACAAAGAAAAGCATGGGTCGGTCTGTTTGTTATCCATTTTCCCTGATACATTTAACCAACCATAACTATTTCACTAACACACACATCAACTCCAAGAACCTTGATAAGTCAATTACTAACGCATTTCAACTATTTTCTAGTTTAATATAAACATTATGATATATTTTCTAAATAATTTGAAATTTCCATCTTGCAACTATTTGTATGTAATAAATTGGTAATTTTCTCTGACATCTGCGAAGATGCCTTTGCTCTAAGTTACATTGTAGCAAATACTGTCCCATTAATCAGCTCCTGCATAATACTGGCATTAATACTAGTTTCAATTTTAATATCCTGCATTATTCTCTGTACACTGTTTGGAGATTATTGGAATGTCCTCATGCTGTCAGCATTCCTTTCAAGAGAATCTGATCATCCCTTAGTTTAAAGGAATGCTGTGCCATTCAGTACAGTCTACATCTTCTAAATTACATGAGAAAACGCAAATAAGGAAAAGCATGGGCAGGTCTGTTTGTTATCCATTTTCCTTGATATATTTAACCAACCATAATTATTTTGGTAACACACACATCAACTCCAAGAACCTTGAAAAGTCAATTACTAACACATTTCAACTATTTTCTAGTTTAATGTGAACATATTTATGATTTATTTTCTATATAATTTGATATTTCCATTTTTTATTAACTACTTTGGGAATTTAATAGTTTATATCCTTGATATCCCCAACAGCCTTATCCCCTGTATTACCGTAACAAATTTTTTCCTTGTTCTACTAATGGCTCAGGCCTTAATATGTCCTCTTTCCTCTAAGTTCAGTCATGGCATAACTCGGTGAAATTCTTATTGCTTGCTGAAATCCGTTTAACAAGGAAACAGTAAATTCTTCATTCAATGCAATTTCTTTGATATATAGGCTGTCTTTTGCAGTCTCAATAATCTTCCACAAAGATTATTTGGGGTGTGAATTGGACACCAAATTATGCCAGTGTACTTCAAAAGAAAATCTAATTTGTCAGCCTGAAAGGATTTCCTTATGTCATGAAGCAAAGAGCTCTTATCATGTCTAGCACCTCAATAATGGTATGTGTTAATTTCTCAGATGAAATCTTACTTCAAATTCGTTTTTTACGAAGCTTGATCTTCACATAGGTTTGATGTGAAATCTTTACTAAATGAGAACCCAATTTTAGCATTAATCATCAAGATACTAGCCTTGAGCTCAAGAAACTTCTCGTAATGTATGAAAAATGGGCATATCTAAGTAACCATACCTCATTTGATGAGACAACTTTAAGTTAAGATGCATAGAAATAACACAATAAATGATGGACCCACTTCAAATATATATGTCAAAATGAAATAAGAAGGCACAGACAGGAAGATAGAAGACTGTTAGAAGTAGTATGCAGTTTGAGGGAACATACCCAAATGCCAAACTCAATAAACATATGCAATTGGTATCATTCTATCTATAAAAGATTTTAAGTATGAAACAAGGCTTGATTCAAATTTGTGAATAATTCAGAGAAGAAAAAATTTCATTCTGCAGTCCAGGATCATACTTTATGGCAACGAATTCAATATGACAATGATATCAGCAAGGATAAGCAAACTGTACTCTCCAAAATTTCAAAACCCGAATTTCTTTTGTTATTCCTTAAGGTTATTAACATAATGATATATATCTTACTCTAGGCCTGCATCTAGGAGATCTCTCACAGCAGCCTTTCAACTTAATCTTGCTTTCAATCACTTGAACCAGACCAATGAGCTTAATTTGAGAAAAAAATAAAGGCTTATTTATCAGATATATTCAAGATGCCAGTGAGACTGGACACATTTGTTTGACTCTTCAAACAACAAGGTCTAAATTGCCGAGGGAAAAACCTTCACTCTCACCAGGTTCCCCGACTTAGTTTGGAAGCAACCTTAGCTGGAACAGTACTCCGAGTACTCCTTATGTGCTCAAGATATTTTCTAGTCAATTAATAAATGCAAAATTGCTACACGAGTTTAGCTCTGTTCTTGAATTAAACTTTCTGAATTGGCAATTGGTTAACTGTAGCATAAAATATTTTTCCTTGAGGATGATAATTTTCTGTTTTTTTTAATCTAGATAGATGTCAAATTTTAGACCCACTTTAAGAGAGGTTTCGCTAATTATTTCCCAGAGACTTTATAAATTCATCAGTTATTGGTATTAATATTATAGATACAATATTGTAAAACCCAGATTATTTTAGTTCTAATAATCAGGCCTTGATAAATTCTTATTTCAAAGTAGACAACTGAAGCTGAAGAAATGCATGAATTATGTGAGTCATATTAGAAAGAAGAATAGATTTATTTGTCGGGATTTACTGACCTCATCATAAAGATATGGAAATGGATAATCAAAACTCTTAGCTTCCTCAGCCATAAAATCTGGACCATCCTGCACAAAAGTAGGGGAGTCATCCCCTGTTAGCTTTTGTACAAAGCAAGGCTTATTTACCTACTTCTCAAGTTCTTTGGGATATATGATCATACCTGAGGATGAGTAACAATTGAATTAGATGATATGGCTACAGTTGCAAGCCCTTTCTGCATGACAAACAATTCAATAATTCGTTCAGTAGATGGATACCCATAGACACATAAAGAAATATAATTACATAGCACACATGTATCCCCGGCCCTGGCCCAGAGCCAAGTGGTAAGATGGGTCAACAAAAGCCATGTTTCACACCCTCATATATGTGAGTCCCCAGGTTTAAAGTAGTCCCTCTATAATGTGGACTGGCCTATGGGGCAGAGGAGTTGGCTTTCAATGCGGCAGGCATTATTGTTCCATAAGTGATAAACGTGAAGCAAATTTCTTAGTTTAATTTGATGTAGTCGACCGTTTTATAGAAATTTTTTAATATAAAAGAAAAAAAGTAATTAACCTTATATATTGTTCAAAGATTTGTACTATTTAGGTTTCATTCTGAACCCAGTTTGTTTTAAATCCGGACCTACCAATCCACCAACAGCAGAAATATTGTAAAATATTAATGTGGCTGGTTTATCAGTTATTGAGAAATATTGTACCATGAGGAAATTTGCAAAGCTTAATGGATAGGGATACAAATTCCTTGTTAATGAGCACGCCAATTTGACTTGGTAATGGAAAAAGCATAAAACACAAGCAAAGGTAAGAAACAACATACTCTGTCATAATCATTGGCAAGTTTTACAATGTCTCGCTTCAAGTGAATAACAAATGGGCAGTGATTACATATGAACGTCACCTGCATGTTGAATAAGAACAATTAGTTATCAAAAACAGAATCAGATTTGCTAAGAGGGCTAGAAACATACCAGCAGAGCAGGGTATGCTTCGAAATCTTCCAACGTCCACACTTTTCCAGTCAAAGGCTCTGGAAGCTGCAAAAACTTGCTAATTAATAAAACACTATAAATGTGGAGAGACATGAATGAGGAAAGCAAGTTGAAATAAATAATGTTACCTCAAAATTGGGGGCTCTGGATTTGAGGGGCCCTGCTTTGGATTGTATTCGAGCAGCTCGAATGACTAATCTATTTGCCGGTCTCTGTTTCCAATTATTATGACCAAGTAAAAGGAGATTGCGAGTACGTGTCAGGGAAGGGGACAAGCGGGCGACAGAAGAAATCTTTGGAGTTAATATGGAAGTGCATAGTTCTGAAGCGACTATGGCAGCCATAGCCATTGGAAACCAAGTTGGGGGTAATGCAGAAAGTTCTTGGATTTGATTTAATTATTTTAAAGTTTGTATTTCTTAGGAAATGTTTCCGACTTCTCTTTGAAATTCCCACAATCCTTTCCGAAAGGTATGGTTAGAGTGAAACCAGACTTTGTTTATGTGGAATTTGTTGCCGTAGGTTAACACATTGCTGTCAGGTGCCCACGGTTTGGTGATTTTAATTAGTTTTGAAGATTTAATTAACTAGGTAAAGCATATAGAATAGGGGAAGGGGTTTAATTATCCTTTATGTTTTCGGCTCTTGTTTATTAATTTGTGGGAAGGAGAGATAAATATCTCTATATTTTATATATAATATTATTGATAAATTTTTATTTTTTATTGATTCATTGTATTTTTCTTGTGATTTTATTATTTATTTTTTTTAATGGAGGTGCACGATCATGGCCTCATTCCTTATGATGTCACAGTTTTGTACTCAGCGAGACTTGATCTCTAGGGGGCTCGTTTAGAACCATTCAACTTCACCACTAGACCAAGGGCCCATTGGCGGTTTTATTAGTTTTGAGTATGAAAATTTGGAGAAAAAAAAAGTATTGATCTTTGTTATCTATATAGTGTATTTTGGATTCAACATTAATATTGGAGGTAATATGCATGTTAGAGTTTAATTTCGATGAGAATGTTCTTCATTTGAATTGATATTGTGTTTTTGTTTTTATTTTTGCATTTCGTTTGAGTCACATGTGAGCAAGAGTCGAGCAAGAGTTGTCATTTTATTTTGATTATTCCAATGTCAAATTAGTTAAGTTTGTTGTAGGTTTCATGGATGAATTTAGATTGAATTGACGAGGGTTGGTCTACAAGTGGGGTGCCCATCGATTGGCGTGCTCTATTTGCAGGCATATGTGGTCGTGCTTGATGTCGTGTGCCCTGCCAATTCTTATTCCTTCGTGCCTTACATCTTTTTTTCGGTTTGCATGTGGAGTTTGATTTTTGTTGTGCCTTGCCAATTTATCATTTCATTTCCTTTCTCTTTTGCTTCACATGTGTGTGCCTTATCATTCTCAGGTGAGCACCATCTAGGACTTGGCTCATTTGAACCTCAGCCATATTATGTTTCGAATGGTCGTAGTAGAGGTTAATGATGGAAACAAAGGGAAGGAGAAGGGCATTAATGGGTCTGAGGATGGAGATATTTTGAAGAAATCTGGGGAAACGGTTAAGCCCTCTTACAAGATAGTTCTTTCAGACCATCCTTCTATTGTGCTTCCAGATTCTGCAAATTTCGAAGGGAAGTTTCTTAGGAAACAAGTGGAATATGGAGGAAGAGAGTCCAATACCGATGGACATAGACGAGGAGGTGGAGTCGATTCCTCTGCAGAACACATTGGTAATAAGGGAGGAGAAGAAGGTAAGGCCTCGTCACTTGGAGTTAAGAGACTATCTCTCTCGTCGAATGGTGATATGGTAAATAGTATTCCTCTGAACAAATTAGATTGAAAAGCATTGTTATATTTTTTGTTTGTATGGATGTTGAATTATTACCTACTAGGAAATGTTTGGATGACTGGTTCAACAATATTTGGGGAAGAAACTTGGTATTATTGTTATCTTTAGTTGAATGATTCAAAAGGGTGTGTTTGTAATCTTCCTTAAAACTCATGGAATGCAAGAAAAAGTTTTGAATAAGGGATATTGGCATGTAGGGGAAACATTGTTCAAAGCCATTCCCTAGTCCCCAAAAAGCAATGCAGAACAGGTCCTCACCCGTTCATCTCCTTTATGGGTCGAATTGAGAGATGTTCAACCCGAATTCTGGCCTTTTATACCACATATGCTTAAGCCTATGGGTTTTGTGCTTCAAGTTGAAGAATCCAGAGTGACCCTTCCACACCTTAATGCCCGCATTTTGATTACCCTAAATCCTGATATTGTGTTCCCTAGTGAAATTTCGCTAGAAATTGAGGAAGAAATCTTTAGATGGCAAGTTGTTAAGCTTGGAAATATAGGGGCTTGCTTCCATTGCAAACTTAATGGTAATAACAGACGGGATTTCTCTTTATTGAAAAATATTCAAAGAGATTTTTCAGGGGTAACCCCAAATAAAACCAATCCTCAAACAGAAGGTGGAAAAAATGATAACAATATGAGTCAAAATGATAACTCTAATGAAAAGAATTTTGATAAAGAGGTCCATAAATGTAATAGTAACGATGATCAAAATGACAATGTTAATGAAAGGAAAACCGGCCATAACAGTAATAATAATGTTGGTCAAAATGATAAATTAATGAAAGGAATGGTGATAAAGAGGTCCCGGGTGAAAAATCTGATGGTCACCTGGATAATTTTGTCTCCCTTACTAATCCTCTTTTTGAGGATGATTTTGGAGTGCAAAATGCAAAACAGGTTGATAACGTAGGAGACCATAACCCTTTTGCTTTTCAACCACAATACCTTCCAGTGGCTATAGAGAAAGTTAACGAAGATAACGCCCCTAAGCTTATTGCTCAACAAATAGCTCTGGGTAAAATTAAGGATAAAGGTAACAAAATGAGGAATACCAAACAAAATTCCATTGAATAGATTACCAGTTGTGTTGACAGCATACCTCCCAAATCACCTTTGAAAGAACACAACAAAGAGGCCCAAATGAGTCCTTTGGATCAAACTGATCAAGAAGTGGAAGAGGGTGAATTCATAGAAGTAGTGAGTAAGAAAAAAAGAGAGAGAGAGAGGAAAACATATGAGAGGAGTAAAAGTGTCAAAATGATGAGAGAAAAAACAAGCTCAAAAGAAAGGAGCTTCCAGAATGTTTCACTAGATAGTGTAAAAATCAAAACACCCCATCAAGTTAATTATGATTATGAACATTCACATTGGAATATTAGAGGTTTGGAAATGCCAGATAGGAAATATATTGTTAGAAGTTGGTGTAATAAAGTGCAGAAGAAAGATATTATCTGCTTACAAGAGATTAAGGTTACTGGTTATCATGCCTATAACACACTTAAATTTGTTTGGGACAAGGCCACGTGTTTATATTTGGGGCACTACTCTAGTCGGGCCAATTTGGGCTTATAAGATGACAGATATTGGTGTATCTCCTTGTCAAAGAGCCTTATGGACTCTTTTCAAAGTCAATGAACAAATGAGAGGAGTTTGTAACATATATGCTCTAAATGATTATAGAGATAGGGCCAATCTATGGGACTGGATCTCAAATAACCTTCCTAATGCAAAATGGATATGCATTGGTGACTACAATATGATTGAAAGTAGGCAGGATAAATAAGGGGGGAATAAACATGAATGGAAGGGCAATGAATATTTGTTTTGGGATAAATTCAAAAGGAGGTTTAACATCAATGACCCATTGGATAGGATGAAAAATGAATATGATAATATTCGGTACACTTGGTGTAATAACCAGTCCAACAAGAATAGAATCTATTGCAGATTGGATAGAATTTATATAAACTTTGTCATGTTTGGGTTCTCTCACAATCCAAGACAATCTCCTATCAGTGTATCCCCTGCCATTATTTTAGATCATTCTCCCATATATGCTTGCATTGTGCCTAAAAGCTTCACCTCCCAGCCCAAAATCCATAGGAGGAATAATATGTTTAAACTCAACACCTCTTTGTTGCATAATGAAGACAAATTAGGTGATATTCAAACTATTACTGCCCTATCCAAATATTGTATGTCTTAATCCTCAACAAAAGCCAAGTGGGATCAGATGGTTCAAGTGTGGAGGAAGATGTTTCAAATTATAGGAACTAAGGAAGCCATGGACAGGAAACAAGAGGAAAATTATTATCAAAAGAAACTCAATGAAGTTGAAAAGGCCTTACAGGGCAAAGGCAGTGACCAAGAATTGGAACAAGAACTAACTAAGACAAAAGTGAAACTGAGGAATGCTCAGAATTACAAAATACAAGGTCAAAAAACCAGAGCTAAAGCTAGGTGGCTCAAAGAGGGGGACAAAGGATCTAAGAACTTCTTTAATCTCATGAGAGCCAAACATAACATAGAAGAGATCAATGGTATCTAGGAAGAAAATGGATTCACCAAAAATAATAGAGATATTGAATGCCTTTGTTGAATTTTATTAACAATCATTTGATAAACATAAAGTTTTTCCATTAGTATGCAATGAGAAAACAAGTTGTTTAAACCACCGGTTACACTACACCGAAAGTCAGGTTTTCAGTTCAAACCAAAAATGCTAAGCAAGGAGAAAAATGACGAAAAAGTTTTGCAGTGTAAATCGAAAGTGCAACCTGAAGATGATAAAGTGGAACCCGATAGGAGTAAACCTACAGTGGAACTTGATGAGCAGAATACAATGCAAACCGAAAGACAGTCAAACTGACTTCAGAGAAAACAGAGCATCAAACACCAAAAGTTAGTTACATCCCGAGAAAAGTGGATCTAACTTCCACGTCAGATAAAACAACTATATTCTATTTATAGAGTCTTGATTTGTTTTAAAACCATTACTTAAGGGACAAGCAACATCATTGTAATTGTTTTAATCAATCTAACTGATTAAAAACATGCAGACTAGGAGATCAAGGTCAAGTTGTAAACCTTTAATCATAGAGTTAGTTTTGAAATACATGAAACTTAACTAGGTCAATCTATCTTATAAATAGATGTTGTAATCATTCATTATTTAGGATGAGAGGATGAATGTAGCCAACGAGCACATCTATGGATTAGCCTGAGAGTTTCAAGAAGCAGAACAACAAAATATGAAATTGGTTATCAAGAACCAAGAACAGAGGCTACCAAGCAACAAAGGTATTAATCAATCACATTAGGTGATACATTTATACTTGTGATTTGTAATGGATCTATAATTAGCAATTGTTAGATTGCATACACTCAGGTCAATGAGTATTTTTGTCTGCATTCTAACAAGTGTACCAAATAGAAGAAATCCTTTCAAGAAAGATGGATTTAACAATCCTATTGTAAATCTCTTAACCGAGTGCACACTAAACAGTGTTGCTAAAGATCCTAATAGAGTAGACCTTAACCAGTCTCCACATAATACTCCTAACAAGGTAGATCATCAGAAGTGATCAAATTGTATGCCTTAACCGACCCCTTCTAATCTGCAGATAGTGGAGTTTTTGTGGGTGTCATCCCCACCGCAGTTTTTACCTTCTAACGGGGGTTTTCTACATTACCATATCTTGTGTTATGAGTCAATTACTTTCATGAATGTTTCTATGAATGTTTACATGTTTGTTAAAGTTAAAGAATTGATATATCTTACACAAAGATAGTATAGAATAGATGGTTGGTTATGTAATTGATTACACAATGGATAAAGGTTAAAAGAGATAAAAGTTTTAGAGGTACTGATTCACCCCTCCCCTCTCAGTACACACTTCCCATTATTTCCAACAATTGGTATCAGAGCTAGAACTCTTATTTTGAAAGCTTAAAGACTTAAGAGAAAAGATCATACAATGGAGAAGTAGAGACTTGACAAAAGTATTGAGAATCAGAAGCTAGAAATTCAGATCTTCTATGAGCAGTATAAAGAAGCTAGAATCAAGATGAGACAACTGTTAGATGAATGAAATATTATGGCATCTCGTTGTAATGAAACAAATTACCATGAAGAAGAGATACCAGATCTATTTGATTCTTCAGGATCTACTACAAGCAAAGCATCAGATACATCAGAGGAAAGCAACACAAGCTTAAATGAAATCAATCAACATCTGGCTGGACAAGTGAAATCTCTGTAAATCAGTCAAGAGACACAGATGGTAAGAATGATTGATGTTATGAACAATGCTAGACAAGCTGAGCAAGTGAGAACACTAGCTATTGATGATAGAAGGAGGATTACTGAAAAGCTACAAGAGAAAGATTCAGAAATACAAAGACTTATAGAACATCACCATGAGATTACAAATCAGATTATTCTTATGAGTCAAGAGGAAAATACAATGAATGCAAAACTCATTGAAAGAATAGAAGTTATCAACAAGCTAAGGGAAGAAAATGAAAAGCTAAAACAAGAAGTAAGAATTCAGCAGCAACATAATGAAATTATCAAGAGAGCTGAAGAAATCAATAAAAGGATGGATGATTTTCTTGACGAACAAAGGAGAGCCAACAACAACACCGGACTAGGCTATATTGAGAATGGAGAATCACCCAACCGAGCTGATCCAAAGAATGTCTATGCAAATCCAATACCAAGAAATCTAACATGCAATCACTGTGGAAGACAAGGCCACACATCAAATGTTTGTAGGAGCAAAATGAAAGGTATTTCTAAATCTACATCTTCATTCATAGGAATTAGTTATAAATGTAACAAGAAAAGACATAAAGCATATGAATGTAAATCTGAGGTGAAACAACCAAAGAAGGAAACCTACATGGAAAAATATTGTCCTACTTGCAAAATGCATGGGCACACAACTCTTGAATGCTGGAAGAAGAAAAAGAAAGCATGGAAGCCTAAATGTCAAGAATATGCCTATCAACTGAAAAGAGTCGGTAACCAGTATGTTTGGGATTACAACACTTGGGCAAATTGTACAGCATGTGGAAGATTTGGTCACATAGCTGCAAATTGTATGAGACAATGGACAAGAAAGTCTAGAGGCTAGACTAACCCCGAAATGACATGTCTACACTGTCATAAAGTCGGTCATCTCAAGAAAGACTGTTGAGACCGAATGACAAAGACCAACACCTTTTCCAATGGAAACACCATTGAAGACATCAGGAAGATGAGAAACAAAATGTGGAGGAAAGCTATAAACACTGATGAAGCTGGACCGAGCAATACAATTGGTGACATCTTATCCAATGGATCTGGTGACATCACCACCCCCACCTAAAGCAGAGAAAGTAAGTATGGAACTGCATTATACCAAGTTAAAATTTTGCATCAGTTCCATAATACATAGTTAAAATACCAAATCAACATGATTAAAGATGCACTATGGTTTTACTTGTTATAATTTTGTGAAAACTATTTCATCAGTCAATACATACCAAAATGCATCGGTATACATTCAAAGCTGAGTTGTCTACACTTGCCGAGAATTGTCAGTTAACACATAAAAGCTAAAGTTGCTAGTGTAAACTGAGATCCATTAGTAATCATGTAAGTTGACAAAGTTGTCTTTTCCATACACCGAAACATGTCGGTAAAAGAAACAAGTTAACAAGCTGCCAGAAGCATCACGTTTTCACCGAAAGAAAAGTTAATGTTTCACCCAACAACTTTCTCTTCACACATTGAGGAGTGGTTGAGCATTAATGACTCAAGTTAGGGCAAAGTCTATAAATAGATGACGGAAGGGTTTCATTCTTCACCAAGCGATTAGAGCGAAGAGACCAGAGTGAAACTAGAGCATAAAGCAACAGAATTGTAGAGCGACTTCATAGCACACCAACAGATCATTTACAACTATAGAGGTTAAAGTAAGTACCAAGCGTAAACTTAGAACTCTATTTATCATTTACAGGAAATCCCTAATTTGAGAAACAATGACAACAACATCAAGAACCACTAAGCTCAAGAGTGTTAAGAAGAACAAGATCAGTCTTATCAAGAACTCAACCTGTGAGGAACCACATTATAAGATATGTCCAGAGGTTTCCTCACAGCTCAACAATGCTAGAGCATTCTCAAGAATACCAGCTAGGGTTTTTCTCGTCAAAGATGTGTGAGCATACATTCACTGCAAGATAGAAAAAATTGGAGACCTGGAAGTTGAACAAGCTTTCAAGAAGCTATGTAATGATGATGACACTATCAAAGAAGAGCTCAAACACATCAAGGTAAAAGGGCTCACAAATTCCCCATGGTTCCTGAAGGAATTCAAGACCAAATGGATTTGGTTAGTACTAAGCAGGATACATGACCGAAAGCTATGGCTAGATGAGCCTAAACCGATAAAAAGAGATGTTATACATGATGTCATCAATTATCCAATAACCGATAATGTAAAGGCATTGAAGCACCTACCTAAAGCTGACAATGAGAAGAACACATGAGCTAAATGTGATGGAAGAGGACTTAAGGTATCCACCATTACCGATGATGAACTAAAATTTGGAGCATGTGTCTTAGGATGCAAGTTCTTTCAGGCTAGCAGGATGAACAACATTGCATCTAGAGCAATGGATACATCATACAAGATTGTCAATAAGGGAATTCAGTTGGATCTATCAGAACTTCTACTCAAGTAGCTAGAAGAGAACTTGAAGACAATAAGAAATGCAAAATCAAATTCATGTAAGTTTGGTTCACTTATCATGTGCATATTCTTCTACTTCCAAGAATCTTTCCCATCTATATGAAATGTGCAATGGGACACAACAAGACTAGTGACCATACATATTAGTGAGTTTATAAAATCACTAGGAGATAATTTTGATTCAGTAATGGATGAATACTTTGCTAGATTCAAGGAGAGAATGCAAAAGAGAGTAAGGATCCCAGAACAACTAATTGAAAAGTTCAAGACTAATATATGCTTCATGGTAGACACTGACTACACATACATCAAGCCAGTTGTACCGAGGACAACATGGATATCTCCACTTGACTATGAGGTAAACATAGATCAAGCATCTAATGAAATTGATGCATTAATAAATGAGCCATTAGAGAAAATACAACCCAAGTTTGACACTTATGAAGAAGCCAAAGAAAGAATCAAAACTGGCTTGGTTGTAAAGAAGATTGGTAGAAACAAAGATAAGATGGTCAAGAACTTAAAGAAACGATTGTCAGTAACAAAAGAAGAAACCAAAAAGACATAAGAAGCCGAGGGATAGTCACCCATCGGTGAAGCTGAAAAGGAGAGTGACTCAGAGTCTACAGAGTCGGACTATAGCTGCAACAAGGACAAAGAGTCGGACAACAAAGGATGCAACCTTCACCATTAAAGAAAGGTCAAGTAAGGACCTATAAGAGAAAAACTCCAACCAAACTATCCAAAGCACCAAAGAGGAGAAGGAAGCTAATCCTAAATAAAGAAGACATGGAGGACATAAAGCAGGATGAATATGTCCAAACAGAAAAGACTAAGATTCCTAAAACTATTGATGAGATATGTGAGTCAATTGCAAAAAGAGGTGGCTTAATCGACACCAAGGTAAGAAAGTGGCTAACATTAGAGCCCGATCATCAGAACAAGGTTGAGGAAGCACTGATAAAAGAAATGATAAACTTCAAATATGTACCAATACAATTTGATGACAAAATGTTAAAAGCACTATATGAAAGATTATCTGCCAGATGGATTTATGTATTGAAGAATGAAAAGGAGATAAGGGAAAGAGTACTAGTTTCTCTTATGCCTCTTGAATAAAAAATGGAAGAAATCTAGGAGATGATGGAGAAACATACAAAGGATTTCTCGCCCAAGATGAGAGCTTACAAATTTCTACAGGGCAAGCTTATAGAGCTAGAAAAGGATAGTAACAAAATTTGGAGTAAAATACTCAATCGACCTATTGAGGAGGCAAGCCCCGAACATCTCACTATCAATGATGAAAATGTCACAATAGTAGAAATGGACAAAGAAGAATTGGACACTACAGGCACCAAGAATATGGATGTTGCAGATGAGACATGGCCGGACAATACAGTGGATAATACTGTTATTGACATCACCGATGATCCTTCAAATAAAATTCAGAAAGATGAAGATGTCACTGTTGTCAAGGACCAAACCGATGAACATGACACTACAGTTGATGCTGCATAAGTACACATACCAGGCCAGAAACTATTATTGATCCAAGCAATCAATATTATCTCACAAAAGGAGAAGACCCCTGAGCCCGATGCAAGCATACCTGAGGAAAAGGGTAATGATGAGAAAAAAGATACATCTAATGAAAAGAAGGATACAACCGATGAACATAATGTCATTGATGGAGAATAAAAGATGGAGATACCACTGAGAAATATGCACCGATGAAAGATGTTGATGAAGTGAAAAAAGAGAAAGATGAGCAAGAAAAGATAGTTGATACCACGCCAAAGGACACAAAAGGCGAAGCTATAGATACACCAAAGGTTGATAAGGAGAAGTCCTCAAACAACTGACAGGAAAACACTGAGCAACAAGAAAAAGGTACAAATCCACAGAAACCTTCCTCTAGCACATCAGACCAAGCAGAGAAGCTGGCTATGATTCTGCATACAGGTGGATCACAGAAGAGAAAGAAGAATACCAAGAAAAATAAGTTGGAAGTCACACTAGATGAGATCATTGAAATACTAAAATGTGACCCAACTACATTAGATTTTCAATATCTCCAAGAATATGGAGAAATCTGTCAAAGGAAAGCTTTGCAAGAGAAGCTTAAGAAGCAGCACCGAGATTCATTGGTACTCAAGAACACAATGGACATCTTAAGTTAGATAGTTCCCAAAATAGATGTTGATCACAATGCCCCCATTCTAGATCAACTTTCTATCCTCACCGAAGCCATCACAACACAGAATGTAGATGCAGAAAAGGCAATTGAGGAGCGAGAAGAACAAAAGTTTCAATACAAATTGACAGAAAAGGTCAGCCAAGAAGTGGCAAAGAATACGGTAAAGCTTTCAGATTTATCAGATGAATTAGATCCAATCATTACTGAAGCTATTTCCTTAATACAAAAGCTATGCACTTTAGAGAAATTGACTAAGGATAACAATGACAAGATTGCAAAGATCAAATCTGATCTAACTGCAAGTGCACAAAGTCTAACCACAGATGGAAATGCAATAAAATTGCATTATGAGAAGATCATAGAGATCAAAAGGTTATGATAAGAACTTTGGGAAGCAGAGTCACAGTTCAGTGAGGAGGTTATCGAGATTCAGGGTCTACTATTATCGAACCTCACACTTCTGCAAATACACCTAAGTTTAGCAAGGCAAGTTATTGCCACCCCTGAGATGTCTGTAGCAGTTAACATCTACGATATGCATGCCAGGATTACATTAGAGCATATGGCTCTTGAACATCTAAAGGAGAAATGGGAGAAGATGATGGAGGAAATGAAGCCCTCTCACTCTCATATTTTTGATAAGCTATAGGTTTACACATTTTCCCTTACTACCAAAAAAGGGGGAAAAGGAAATGATATGTACAAAGCATATAGTAAAATAGGGAAAAGGATGTACAAAGGAAAAGGATAATATAGCATAAAGGGAAAAGGGAGAGATAGTATAAAGACAAGTGTACATACACATATACTATACTATACCGGCATATGCATAGGGGAGTCATGAAGTGACTAAGGTAATATACATGGTGTACATACTATAACTCTTTAGTATTATGCACATATCAGTTTTTGATGCTAATGTCAAAGGGGAGATTGATAAACATAAAGTTTTGCCATTAGTATGCAATGAGAAAACAAGTTTTTTAAACCATCGGTTACACTACACTGAAAGTCAGGTTTTCAGTTCAAACCGAAAATGCTAAGCAAGGAGAAAACCGACGACACAGTTTTGCAGTGTAAACCGAAAGTGCAACCTGAAGATGATAAAGTGGAACCCGACAGGAGTAAACTGACAGTGGAACTCGACGAGCAGAATACAATGCAAAATGAAAGACAATCACACTGGCTTCAAAGAAAATCGAGCATCAGACACCGAAAGTCAGTTACATCCCGAGAAAAGTGGATCTGACTTCCTATCAGATAAAATAACTATATTCTATTTATAGAGTCTTGATTTGTTTTAAAACCATTACTTAAGGGACAAGCACCATTATTGTAATTGTTTTAATCAGCCTAACTGATTAAAAACATGCAGACTAGGAGATCAAGGTCAAGTTGTAAGCCTTTGATCATAGAGTTATTTTTGTAATACGTGAAACTTAATTAGGTCAATCTATCTTATAAATAGATGTTGTAATCATTCATTATTAAGGATGAGAAGATGAATGTAGCCAACGAGCACATGTATGGATCAAACTAAGAGTTTCAAGAAGCAGAGCAATAAAAGATGAAATTGGTTATCAAGAACCAAGAACAGAGGCTACTAAGAAACAAAGGCATTAATCAATCACATTAGGTGATACATTTATACATGTGATTTGTAATGGATCTATACTCAGCAATTGTTAGATTGCATACACTCAGGTCAATGAGTATTTTTGTCTGCATTCTAACAAGTGTTGAAAACAGAAGAATTCCTTTCAAGAAAGGTGTATTTAACAATCCTATTGTAAATCTCTTAACCGAGTGCACACTAAATAGTGTTGCTAAACCTCTTAACAGAGTAGACCTTAACAAATCTCCACATAATACTCCTAATAGGGTAGATCATCAAAATTGATCAAATTGTAAGCCTTAACTGGCCCCTTCCAATCTGCAGATAGTGAAGTTTTTGTGGGTGCCATCCCCACCACAGTTTTTACCTTCTAACAGGTGTTTTCTGCGTTACCATATCTTGTGTTATGAGTCAATTAATTTCATGAATGTTTCTATGAATGTTTACATGTTTTTTAAAGTTAAAGAATTGATATATCTTACACAAAGATAGTATAGAATAGATGGTTGGTTATGCAATTGATTACACAATGGATAAAGGTTAAAAGAGATAAAAGTTTTAGAGGTATTGATTCACCCCTTCCCTCTCAGTACACACTTCCCATTATTTCCAACATCATTTTCCTCATAACATGAAATTGAGAATCAAGAAGCCATGAGTCAATGTATCAAACTAATCCCCGAGAAAGTAATCAAGTCTCAAGCCAAGAACCTCAATCAAAAGATTAACTTAAATGAAATAGATGAGGCTATTGGGACATTAGGCTTTGATGGATTACCGATAGGTTTTTATAAGAAGAATAAAGAATGGATAACATGTGATTTGTCGTAGCTCTATAATGAGGCCTTTGATTCAGGATCACTAGAGAGAATATTAATAGAGGGGTGATCAAATTACTCCCTAAGTATGGTGGTAGATCCCAAGTAAAAAATTGGAGACCTATCACACTATTAAATACGTCTTACAAGATAATAGCGAAAATCATGGCTAGAAGAGTTAGAGATATGCTTAATGACATTGTATCTATTACTCAAATGGGTTTTATCAGTGGTAGATATATATTGGATAACCTTTTACAAGTTGGGAGCCTATGCATTGGGAAAAATGGAGGAATAGATTGTAGTTACGGTGTTACTTGACTTTGAAAAGTCTTATGACAGAATTGAATAGCTATTTTTTCTTAAGATTCTAGAGGTAGTTGGGTTTCCAGAATATTTCTGCAAATGAGTCAGTATTCTGTTTAACTATTTTTAAAATGTGATTAAAGTTAATGGTGAATATTTATAACCTATCTCACTTGGAAGGTCTATTAGGCAGGAATGTCCCCTTGCACCTGCACTATTTGTAATTTTTGTTGATGCTCCCTCATATATTCTAAAAGACAATGAGATATGCCCTCTTGTAAAAGGCATCACCCTACCTAATAAGGAGGAACTCTTGCTAGAACAATTTGTTGATGACACTACTATGTTTGTGGAACTAGATGAAGATAATTTTGATAATGTCATTAGGAGGTTGCAACTATTTTGTCGAGCCTCAAGAGCCAAAATTGCTCCTCATAAATCTACATTGCTTGGATAGACTTAATATCCTCCTACTGGCTAAGAGGAAAAGAATGGAAATGGTCTGGTCCCTCTACCATTGTAAAGTACTTGGGAATCCCTTTTCCTATAAACCCTTCTATCAAAGATATGTGGGCTTGGATATACAAGAATATTGAGAATAAACATCTTAAATGGCAAAATCACATGTTATCTCATGCAGGAAGGGCTCGGGTGGCTCAAAAAAATTTCCTCACATGTAGTATACTATGCATCTTCCTGGCTTCTATCTAATTGTCACTCTAATAAACTTGAAATATTTCTAAGGGAATTTCTATGGTTTGATGGTCTTGGTAATAGGAAGAGACATTGTGTTAAGTGGGAATGGTGTTGTTCTCCTAGAAGGATGGGGGACTTGGGCTAAGAGATCTGAAGATGCAAGGGATTGACTTAGCATCTAAGTGGATCCTCAAAGCACTGAGTGTCAATGAGCCTTGGAAGGTCTCAATCAGAAATAATGTGGTTAGTTCAACTATTAAAAAGGGTAAACACTAGAAAAATATTTCATTATTAGACATTATGTTGGGGGATTTTGATGTTAAAGTTTTTGGCTCCAATGTTTTCTCTACTATTTGGAAGTCATGGTGTCAGGTTAGACCCTTAATATGCTCAAGAAATGTTGTTGGTAATAATTTCTCATTTTCTATTTTAGATAGATCTATTTGGTGGGGCACATACCCTAAGGGTAAGCCTCTTGATTTGACTCAATGTTGCTCTACAAAAATTTGGCATAATAAAGGCATTTCTCTCATTCAAGATATTGTGATTGACAAGTGAGGGTTCTTGGGAAGATATTAGTGCTAAGTATAATATTCCCAATTTACAAAAGAAAACATATACTCTTATCTCCAAAGCATTGGACAACTTTTTCCCTGGAAAAATTTTGAATTCTTGTCAGATGCTTGAACAGTTAAAGTGGTCAGATGGTAAGGCCTTGGGTGACTTCTCTAGGGAAAAAAATTATAATATGCTTAAGGAGGATGTGTGTATTATTAGTATAATTAATCAAATCAGGGGCTTTAACCGATCAAGCACTAGATGACACTTTATCTTTGATTTATTTTGGCACTCACCTATTGAGCCTAAGAAAAAATATTTTAGATGGATTGTACTTCTTCAAAAACTTGTTGTTGGATCCTTTCTTTCTTCTTGTGGTAAACAAAATTTTTTTTGTTCCATCTATAACTGTCCAGATACTTTTGAACACCTTTTTTTATTGTAAATTTGCCAGTAAAATCTGGTCCCTTTTTTTGGGTCAACCCATTACTTGGAATTGTAATGATGGTCTTTCATGGCTTGAGGTCCTTGCTCATTTTGTGGAAGAGTTTGATCTCAAGATGAACAAAATGTGGTTTGCTTTAACTTCTAAAATTTTATGGATCATTTGGAAGCAGAGAAATGAGGAGATTTTTTGAGATAGGAAATGAGACCTTTCTGAGTTTAATTGTAAACTCATACATTTTTATATTGTGTCACAGGTCACAACCACTATAGAAGTGCCATGAGATAGATTTGTATCTTTGGTCAAGGAAGGAGATATGATCATATTAAAAAGGGACATCCAAACTTCAACATACTTAGACGACAACCAAGATAAGGATATAAACGAGGATAGGGTAAACATGAATCAAGACTCCATAGTTCTTCAATCAAATGAAGAACAACAAAATACTAATATCATAAATATTGAAGATGAAGATGAAAATAATAACTTCAATGAGAAAAACAATGATGGGTGGGATAATACTGAATACAGAAGCAGTAACAATGACGATTGGGACAATACAAAATACAAAACCAGCAACAATGTGATGACATTAAGTTTTTCCATTAGTACACTTCGTGAAAAACATTGCTAGAGACCATCGGTATAGCTACCCGATGAACAGAGTATCTAGCTAACCGACGCACAAAAGAGAGGATGCCCAACGAGGTAAAAAGTGCTAAGTATGGAATTGCCCGACAAACACTGACAAGTGTTGTACCGAGGAAGTAAACAAGACATCACCGACGGGTCAATGACATAACACAAAGATCATCACCGATGATACAGTTTTGAGAACATCACCAATAGAGCAGAAAAGGCATACCCGATGAATAGTACAAGAAAGGAACACTGACAAAAAAGAAAACCAACAGACTAACAGAGCAGCCCGACCATCAGAATCGACAGTCAGTTAGAGAATCCGCAAATAGTGGATTTGATTTTTACACGTCAGATAAAGCATTGTAATTCTATTTATAGAGTTTTAATTTGTTTTAAATCATTACTTGAGGGTCAAGCAAGCATAATGTAAATGTTTCAAAGCATCCCAATGGATCTAAAACATATCTAACTAAAGATCAAGGTCAAGTTGTAAACCTTGGATCTAGAGTTAACTTGTGAAGCGTAAATCAAGAATAGAGCTAAAATCTAGTATAAATAGATGTTCAATCAATTGTGAATTATGGATTCATTATTGTTGATAGCCATGAAGAGCATCTAAGGAGCAGAAGGTAGAATTCATGCAAATTTCAGAAGAAGATTATATTTAGTTATCAAGAACACACAGAGGCTACCGACATGCAGAGAAAGGTATTATTCAATCATGAAAAGATGATTACTCATACATAGGAAGCTTTATTGGATCTGTTATCAACAATTAGAGATTGCATACATCATTAGATCAAATACTTATGTAGTTGCATTATAACAAGTGCATCACATCTAAAATCCTTTTGTAGAAGGTGGACTTAATAGTTCTTTACAAATCTCTTAACAGAGTGCACACTTAACAGTGTTGCTAAATCTTCAAACAAAGTAGATCTTAACAGGTCTCCACTATAATACTCCTAAAAGGATAGTGTTGGTTGTATTCCTTGTTGTGGCAGTTTTCCTGGTTCCTTGTTCTTTTCTCTGTGATCTGGTGTTTTTAAGTCAGCTATCTCTCGTTCCTTTTTGGTTTACCTATGTCAAGTTTTCAGGTTTTCAAGTTTGAACCTGTCTCAATTTGCAAAAAACCCTGAAAACCCTAAGCCTTCCAAGTGTTAAAAGTTGAAGAACAAACCCTAAGTCATGTCGCTTCTGTTTCGCTGTTGATTTTTTAGTCCACTTAAGTCATATGTTTTAATCAAATCGCTTTGTCGCATTACTCCAAATGAATATTTCCTAATCCTTCCTGACTTGGCAATTTGCTTTTGTCGCATGGTCTCATTTAAATTCAGTATATTCCTTTGGCATTACGAGACTCTGCAATTTCTTCATGTCATGTGGTCGCAAGATAACTATGTAATAAAGCATTATGCAGAGGGGACCCACTGATTAGTCGGGTAATCGCAAGAAAGTCTCAACAGTTATTGAAATGTCTTCAGACTTCGCGATTACCTCATGTCGCGTTATCGCTAAGAGGATCCAAGTTTAAAAGTTAGGCAAAGCCTTCAGTCGCGTAGTCTCGAGAAGGAACAGCGGTTAAGAGATTTTGACTGAGACTTCGCGACTGACCGTCTAAGGTTTAGCGCAAAGCATGGTCGGGTTGTCACCAAGAACAGAATGATGACTCAGTTTTCCATTGTGCAGTAAGTCAACAAGTGACTCTATGACATGTGTCATAAGGCGAGTGGATATTAAAGGTTTATCGCATGGTCGCCAGAAAGAGAAAATCAAATCAGCGACAACGAGACTAAGTGATTTTCCTTTTGTCATGATGTTTGAGAAAGATTTAAGGGTATATAAGAACATTTGGTGATTAAGCGACGACCGTCGGATACAGAGATCAAGAGATCTAACGGTGGTCACAAAGTCTGAGAACAAAAGTGCCCGAAGGGAAAAGTCCTCCCGACTTGGCGATTAAGGTATGTCGCGCAGTCGTTAGATGAGAAAAGGGGCACATATAACCTGTCATGATAAAATTTAGCACTCAGATTTTGTATTCTGTGATCGGGCGACTTGGATTGTCGCATAATCTTGAAATGAAATGAAAACGCTCGGCGACTAGGAGATAATCGTAAAGGGTTAAAGGAAATGGTTAGTCGCAAGGTCTCAGAAAAGATAATGAGTTAGTGTTAAATATGCGCGACTATGATTTCAACAGGGTCGCATAATCGCCAAATGGTGACTTGGGTTAGCCAAAGGAAAGAAAGTGTATTGTCACCATGTCTCGAGATAAACTATGGATTAGTGACAGGGGTCCGCGACAAAGAGATTATATGCAGTCGCACAGTTGCCCGATCCCAAAATCTAAAAACGACGGTAGTTTTTGATGTGATAGTATGAATCATTTGGTAACCAATCACTGGCTTGTATTTTGATTGTTGTGCAAAAAGAGTAGCTGAGATGTAAGACAATTAGAAAATCACAGTGTGACATGTCAGCTCCTTTTGAATGTTGTAAGGTTGTTCCGAGGATTCACTTTTAAAAATTTGATTTCCTGTCAAGCTCATGGAACTACATCGAGGTTTTCATTCAAGTTTATAGTATGTCAAATTAAAGACAGAACTGATGTTTCCAAATTATGAGCTGCGTACTTTGAATGATGGCTATAAGGAGTTGATGGTGCATTCATTTTCATTCACCGTGCTTTTAGATTTCAGAGCCCAAGTTGTTAAGTTTTCAGAGAGAAGAGATATTTTTCTCAG
>MU226949.1:531880-568606 GCA_018584345.1 Thuja plicata
TTTAGGACTTAGAATAATCAAGATTAGGGTTTCTTGATTAATTGTTGAGATTGGGGGTCTAGGGTTTAGGTGACCATTTTTAGGTGATTACATTTGCCCCTCTTTGAATTGATGTGTGATCAGCGCAGTGATTCAAAGACTTGTTAGCGAGAAGACCCAGAATAGTTTGATTTGAAGCAATGAAACCATTCTTTTGAAGAAGAAGACCGACTTTGACCTTGATTTGACGAAGATCGATCAAAAGATATAAAACAGAATACTCAGTTTGATTTAAAGTGATGAAACTAAACATTTGTTAGGAACTCTTAAACATTTTTGATTGGTTTGAATGCATAACCAGTTTGATTTGAAGCGATGAAACGGATTACCATTAAGAGATTTGATTAGCAAGCAAATTGACTTGATTTGAAGCAATGAAGCCAATTTGATCAATGTATCTGGTTTCAATGATGAATAGCTCGTATAAGACCGATCTTGTCTGGTTTCAAGTGTATTCACCACTGTATAAGACCATTGATTAGGTTGCCTTTGATTTAAGATGATCTCAACTTGATTTGATGTGATGAAGCTGAGATTCCCCAAGTGATGGGGTTTTGATTGAGGATGTAATCACTGGAATGTTGATGTCTTGATCTTGCCCACTCGGGAGCGAAATTGAAATATGGCTAGGTGCCCCAGTGATAAGAAGCAATTCGATTGATTAGATTATTTAGGAACAAACTAATCGGATTAGAAAGAGGTCCCACATGGTTAGGACAGAATCTGTGCTTGATGAGAGGTCCTATTTGACCGAGATTGATCAAAAGTAAGATACATGGATTGATGAGAAGAAAAGCAGGAGAGATTTCTATTGGTTGTGCAAGTAGTCGGCTGCAGATTTTGATTTTGATCCTGAAAATAGAATTAGGATAGTTGATTGAGCAAGGGGGGTCATGTTCACATACAAATGACCACTTGACAATGAGAAGATTGATCGATTAGAATCTCAGATCCTTCACATTGGATAGAGATAAAGTTATTGTGCTGGTTTCAACACTATGCAGATGTAGATGCAAGACTAACATGAATGCAACCTAAGGTGTAGTCACTGAGCTTTAGCAATTAAAAATTTTCATCATTGAGCATTTTTGGAACATCGGAGTTGATACAATCCTTACCGGTGCCACTGCGACCATAAGAATATGAATATGACTTTCATCGGATAAGATATGGGAAACTAACATAAGCATCGAGGCATAAAAGCCGAGATGACCTGAATACTGTTTCCAGTTTTAATAGTGTAAGAGAACACCAGTATCGAGGCATTTAAATCCAAGATAACCATGAGTGCGTGCTTGTGTAAACAAGCAAAGCAATAACAGTCAAGGAGATAGTTTCGACCTCACCTTGGTGTACAAATAAACAGGATCGAGGGATGTGAGGCTTTTTTGCCTTAATGCAGGAGCTCTTACCACATACACCCAATTTATTTGACGTTGCTGGATCATCGGGACCACACCAACAAGCAGTAGACAAAGAAAAGATTAACAAAATTAATGAAAACAAACAACATACAGAGAAAATTTTAGCATACTTCAGCCAGTTTCAAAGTATTCAGATGTGTATATGTATGAGGTGTTGAGAAACACCGTTGTGCTTGTGAGTGCTTTGTGTTTGACTGCTATCGATTTGTTGTTTACGTTTGCGATATCCAAGATATGTCCAAAGATAGTGTTAAGAAACACTATTGATTGTGGTGTTGAGAAACACTTGCTTGCGTCAGTAGCGAGTTTTCCTTCAGAAATGACAAGATTACTGACTCTGGTGTAAACCAAAGATGTGATCAAATTGGGGACCCATGCCCCAAGTAGAAAACAACCATAACTGACTTGACTCATACTGCGAGGACAAATCCGATTTGATTGCCCCCAGGTTATGACTCTGGATCGGTTTCAAGCTAGGAGGGTTCTCAAAAGAACCAGAGTGTCACGAAAGTGACTGAAAGATATGTACAAACTGAAGCAAAGGATTGCCAAGACTAAGCATTGATAGATGGAGTGCTGAGTACAAGAGGCGTCTGTTTACCAGGTTTTCACCTACTTGGCAGAGATTCTATTTTTGCTACCATGGCGCCTATTTACCAGGTTTTCACCAAGGTACTTTTTCTTCTTTTTCAATTTTTTTGTATTTTTCCATTTTTTTATTTTATTTTTATGGATACATCAAGGCGCCTATTGCTAGGTTTTCACCAAGATGATCATTTTGTCAAGACTTTTTCCAATTTTTAGAATTTTTTTCAGGACATTACTATGTACATGGTGCTGATCACCGAGAATGCCTTATGTGTAGAACTTCTTCAGATGGAGAGTGTTGATGGGTTCTCGAAGTGGATCTCCTTCAGGTATGGAGAGTCGATAGGCTCCAGAGCTGAATGCTGTAGTAATGATATAAGGACCCAGCTAGTTGGGTTCAAACTTCCCCTTCTGCTCTCTATGTGACTGATTGCAAGGATTTCTCTCAACACAAGGTCACCCACTTGAAGCTCTCTAGGTTTGACTTTCTTGTTGTATCCTCTTGACATTCTTTTTTGATAAACTTTGAGGTGATCAAAGGCCACTTTTCAACATTCGTCTAGTAGCTCTAGTTCTTGGAGTCTCAAAAATTGGTACTCTTCATCTGGTACAAGTCTGCACAAAGAAACCCTAAGAGATGGGATTTCTACCTCAAGGGGTAAGACTGCTTCTGCCCCATATACCAGTGCAAATGGGGTTGCCCCGGTAGGTGTTATGATGCTCATTCTGTAAGCCCATAATGCAGGATTGATCTGTAGGTGCCAATCCCTTCCAGACTTGTTAACTGTACGATGTAAGATTTTCAACAAATTTTTATTTGAGGCCTCAGCCTGCCCATTACCTTGTGGGTAATATATTGAAGAACAATGTTGTGTGATTTTGAATTTTTCACACAACTCATCCATAATGTTGTTCTTAAATTGACCTCCATTGTCCGTGATGATGGAGGAAGGTATTCCATAGCGACAAATGATGTAGTTCAGAATGAACAACGAGACCTGCTATCCTGTCGCTTTAATGAGTGGGACCACCTCAACCCACTTGGTAAAATACTCAGTAGCTATGATAATGAACTTGTGTCCATTAGAAGATGAGGGGTAAATTTGCCCAATGAGATCAAATGCCCATTGTTGAAAGGGCTAGTGTGTTACAAAAGGAATGAGCTCCCTTGCTGGAGCGTGTATAAGATTGCCATGAAACTAACATTTCTTACAAGTATTTGAAAACCTGATAGCTTCTTTCTCCATATCTGGCCAATAATACCCTGCTCTAAGCAGTTTTCAGGCCAGAGTCAGACCGTTAGAATGAGAACCACAAATTCCTTCATGGACTTCAGACAACGCATGTTTAGAATCTTCTTTTTCTAGACACCTAAGCAAAGTACCGTCTAATCCTTGCCTATACAAATCGTTGGCCACAAGAACATACCGTGAGCCATTGTGGATGAGGTGTCATTTTTCATTTCTAGTTAGTCCATTAGGAATGATCTGATGGCGCAGGTAAGAGTAAACATGGTGATAACAGGAGGATTCCTGTTCAATGACTAAATAGACCATTTGGGAGTCAGGGGAGTTGTAGGAAGGAAATTGATTTCTTCCACCAGGAACTCAGCGTAAATCATCCTCTTGTTGCTATGAGGAAGCTAGTGTAGCCATGGCATCTGCTGCTCTGTTCTATACCCTTGGGACTTGTTGAAATGTGATGTAAGTGAAATATTTCTTAAATTTATCAACCATTCATTTATAAGGCATGAGTTTTTCATCCTTAGTTTGGTATACATCATTGATTTGGTTGATTACAAGTTGAGAGTCACGATGGACATGTAGCTCAGAAACATTCCATTCAAGAGCCAGTTTGATTCCATTTACCAGTGCTTCATATTCTACTATGTTGTTGGTACAAGGAAACATGAGCTTGTACGCCTTTGGAATGGAATAATTTTGAGGATTCAGAAAAAAAATCCCTACACCTGAACCTTTTTGCATGAATGATCCATCGAAGAACATTTTCCAGGATCTGTGAGTGATGTGCAAAATAGATCCATCTGGGAACTCAGCATTGATTGGTTCATTGTCATGTAGTGGAGCATCAGCCAGTTGATCTGTGATTGCTTGCCCTTTAATTGCTTTACGCTCAATATATTCTATGTCAAATTCACTAAGAAGCATAACCCATTTAGCCAATCTGCCAGTGAGGGTAGCTTTACTTAGGAGATACTTCAAAGGGTCAATTTTAGCCACCAGTTTGATTGAGTGAGCCAACATGTAGTGACGCAATTTCTGAGATGCAAAGACTACTACTAGGCATGCTTTATCAATCATAGAGTAGTTCATCTCATAGGACACTAATGTTCTACTGATATAGTATATAGCACGTTCTTTCTTGTCTTCATCTTCTTGCGCTAGTAGTGCCCCCAATGACATTGAGGTAGCTGAAATGTACAAAATCAATGGGTTGCCTTGTTAAGGTGGCATGAGTACTGGCGGGTTCACGGGTTTGCCAGGTACGTTTTGATTTGAGTGAAACTCTTGTCACATTCTTCACTCCATTGATAAGTAATGCCCTTGCGCAGAGTCTTGGTAAATGGTTGTGCTCTATTAGCCAACTGTGAGATGAACCTTCTGATAGACTGGATTCTCCCTTGGAGTGTTCTCATTTGGCTTATGTTCTTGGGAGGTGACATTTCCAGTATCACTCGCACCTTTTCAGGATCGACTTCTATGCCTTTAGCTGAGATAATGTAACCCAACAGCTTGCCAGAGGTAACATCGAATGCACATTTCTTAGGATTCAACCGTAATTTAAACTTTTCCATTCTATCCATGATTGGGCCTAAATCTTGTAGGTGCAGGGATCATTTATTTGATTTAGCCAGGGTATCATCCACATAGTCTTCCATGGTTTTGTGCATCATATCGTGAAAGATAGTTGTTACTACCCTCTGATAGGTAGCTCCTATGTTTTTTAAACCAAAAGGCTTGACATTCAAGAAGAATGTTCCCCAGGCACATGTGAAGGTAGTCTTTTCTTGATCCTCTGGATAAGAAGATAAGAAGTCAAGTATTTTAAACACTAGTAGATAAGAAGCCAAGTATTTTAAACTATAGAGGATAGAGACTTGGACTTTGAAAAAAAAATTAGTACTTTTTTTATAGAGACAATGTATTTCAAAAAATGATCAGCTATTTGGAAAAGTTTTAAACTACTTATTTGTCACATAATTTCATAATCGAAGAAATGAACATGTGCATTTCATGTTATGGATGAAATATGTGTCTATCTTATGTAAATTGCACAAACATTAAAATTGAAAATTTTGTGGATAAATACATTTCATGTGATTCTTTATTGTTTGATGTAAATCTTCTAAAAATGTAAAAACACCATCATACAAAAACCTGTAAAAAATACAAAATTTTCATTTGTTAATTTAGTTTTCCATTACCTCCAATGAGAAGAACACCAATATTAGATCCCTTTCTGAATACAAACTCTACAATGGAAGACATTGCAAGAGATTTTTTCAAAGAATTGGCAACCTAACAATACACAAAAGAAGATGTGTTTGACCATTTCTTAGATGAATTCAAAATGGATGAAGCAAATTCTATTGCAATGTTATAATAAAAAATTTCATGAAAAAGTGTAATGTTAAAAATACATCTAGTTGATATCTAGATAAATGCAATTGCAAAGAAGGTGCCAGATCTACAGTATGCAAATACAGATACATAATTTATCCTAGATGTTTATGTTGTTGCATCTTATTGCAACTTGTTGGAATAACCTAGGAAAGTTATGTACTGAGAGGGGAGGGGTGAATCAGTACCCTTAAAACTTTTAAGCATACACGGTGATCAATTACCGAGTTGAATACATTGCATAATATGAACATAAAGTAAATAACTCAAATCATAAAATATGCAACAGATAACACAAATATTTTGGTCAAGCATAAATCCTTTGTTAGAGGAAAAAATTGCGGTGGGGATGACACCCACAATCCTTCATTACTGCAGTATAAAGGTTGCTCAATTAGAGCTACAATGTTAGCTACTTCTGGTAGCTTACCTTGTTAGGAGTATGATACTCGGTTAAGAGTACAAAAGACTTATGCAGACTACCTTGTTAAAGGATATGACAATCTCTAATCTAAGAGATGTACCTGGTTAAAGTATTTATAAAATATAAAGACCTGTTAGAGCCTAACCACAAGTGGGATGTGTACTTCTTTGAATACAAAAAAATTCACACAAAAATGTTTGATAAGATGGCATCAATCAAATGTTTTCCAGACTCATTATGCTCAATAACTCTATTACCTCATTCTGCACTCGGTAGCTTAGTATTATAAGCTTTGCTTCCTTCTTCTTATGTCTCCTTCACTCCTCTTTGCAACATCTTCATCAAATATTCAAATTTAGTAACAACAATATCAACAACTTGCTCATTCTTAAAACTGATCTCTTATACAATTTACAGGTGGTTAACTGTGACTTAGGCGGTTAGCCAGATCTAGGGAATTATGAATCAACTATAGAGATTAAGTGGTTAAACTTTGGTTACATCTCCAATTTTTTATGCCTTCTAAAACTTCATTGGTGGATATGCCTCATGATCATGTTCAATATGATGACATTAATTTTCCATTAGTATGCAAACAACAGTTTTGGTAAGCATACAATGAAAGACAAGACTGAGCAAACCGAAGATCATATATTAAGAGATCACCGAAGATGACTAAGTGTAAAGAGAACCGATGACACAAATTTGTGTGTAAACCAAAATTGAAAAGATAGAAAGATAAAGTGGAACCCGATAGAGGAACCCAATATGCAAGATATAGTGCAGACTGACAAGTTAGTGAAACCGCAACCGACAGAACAAAATTGAAGGACAGTCAAGCATGAGTGACAAACACAATCGAAAGTCAGTTGTAGCCCGCAAAAAGTGGATCTGACTTCCACGCCAGATAAAGAAAGTGTATTCTATTTATAGGATATCTATTTGTTTTAAATCCATTTCTTTAGGGACAAGATACATGAATATAAGTGCTTTAATCAGTCTAATTGATTTAAAACACATAGACTAGGAGATCTAGATATAAGTTGTAAACCCAATCTTAGAGTAAACATTATTTTTATCAAAACTCGAGCAAGTCAATCCATATATAAATAGATGATGCAATAATTCATTATTAGGGATGAATAGATGATGAAAAGAGAGAGGAGAACATGAATGAATCAAATGAGCACATCTATGGATTAGATTGAGAGTTTCAAGAATAGGAACAACAAAAGGTGAATTTGGTTAGCAAGAACCAAGAATAGAGCATATCGAGAATCAGAGGTATTATTCAATCCCAATTAAGGTGATAATATTTTTATGTAAACTAAATTGGATCTATATCAACAATAGGAGATTTCATTTACCAGGTCAATTTGTAATTTTCTATCATTCTAACAAGTGGTGCAAAGTGTAAAAATCCTTTCAAGGAAGGTGGATTTAACCATCCAACAACAAATCTCTTAATCGAGTGCACACTCACCAGTGTTGCTAAAGCTCTTAATAGAGTAGAATTTAATAGCTCTCCACTGATACTCCTAATAGGGTAGATCATCAGAAGTGATCAAATTGTAAGCCTTAACCGGCCCCTTCCAATTTGCAGATAAGTGAAGATTTTGTGGGTGCCATCCCCACCGCAGTTTTTACTTCCTCATAGGAGTTTTCTGTGATATCATATCTTGTGTTATGTGTCAATTTAATTTCATGAATGTTTATATGAATGTTCACATGTATTTTAATGTTATGATTTGATATAACTCACATAAAGATAGTTTAAATCAGATTGAATGGATATACAATTGATTACAAAGGTTAATTGATAAAAGGGATACAAATCCCCTCTCAGTACATACTTCCCATTAATCTCAACAATTGGTATCAGAGCTAAGTCTCTTCTTTGAAAGATTAAAGGCTTAAGAGAAAATATCATACAATGGAGAAGTATAGACTTGATAAAAATATTGAAAACAAAAAGCTTGAAATTCAGATGTTCTTTGAACAGTATAAAGAAGATAGAATCAACATGAGGCAGCTGCTAGATGAAAGAAAGAATATGACATCTCACTATAATGAGATAGATTATCACGAGGAAGAGATACCAAATTTCTTTGAGTCTTCAGGATCAACTACAAGCAAAGCATCAGATACATCAGTAGAAAGTATCACAAGCCTAACTGAAATCAATCTACATCTGGCTGGACAAGTTAAATCTCTGCAAATCGGTCAAGAGACATAGATGGTAAGGATGATTGATGTCATGAAAAATGCTAGGCAAGATGAACAAGAAAGAACACTAGCTATTGATGATAGAAGAAATATCACATAAAAAGCTACAAGAAAAAGAGTCTAAAATACAAAGACTTACAGAGCATCACCATGATATTAAAAATCAGATTATTCTTATGAGTCAAGAAGAAAACATATTAAATGTTGAACTCATTGAAAGAATAGAAGCTATTAGTGAATTAAGGGATGAGAATGAAAAGTTGAAACATGAAATAAGAATTCAGCAACAACATAATGAAATTATCAAAAAGGTTGAAGAAAGCAATAAAAGAATGAATGATTTTCTTGATGGACAACGAAGAGTCCACAACGATACCGGTCTAGGTTTTACCAAGAATGGAGAATCATCAAATCAAGATGATCTAAAGAATGTTTACACAAATTAAAGACCAAGAAAGCTTACATGAAACCATTGTGGAAAGAAAGGCCATACATCAAATGTATGCAGAGGCAAAATGAAAGGTATTCCTAAATCTACATTTTCATTCATAGGATTTTGTTATAAATGTAACAAGAAAGGACATAAAGAATATGAATGTAAGTTTGAGATTAAACAACCAAAGAAGGAAACCTACATGGACAAATATTGTCCTACATGCAAAATGAATGGGCACACAAATCTTGAATGCTGGAAAAAGAAAAGGCAAGCATGGAAGCCTAAAGGTCAAGAAACTCCCTATCAACTGAAGAGAGTCGGTAATCAGTATGTATGGGACTACAATACTTGGACAAATTATACAGCATGTGGAAGATATGGTCACATTGCTGCAAACTACATGAGACAATGGACTAGAAAGTCTAGAGGCTGAACTAACCCTAGAATGACATGCTTACATTGTCATAAAGTTGGTCATCTCAAGAAAGACTGTAGAGACCGAATGACAAAAACAAGCACATATCCCAATGGAAACAACATTGAAGATATCCAGAGAGCTAGAGACAAAATGTGGAGAAAAGCTTCAAGCAATGATGAAGTTGGACCGAGCAATGCAAATGGTGACACCCCATCCAATGGATCCGGTGACATCACCACCCCCACCTAAGAAAAATAACTAAGAATGCCTACACTTACCGAGAAGCATCGGTTAAAAGAAAAAGTTGCTAAGTACAAACTGATCCTCGTCAGTAAACAAGCAAATGGACAAGTTGTCATTGATATCGAAACCTGTCGGTAAAAGAAAAGTGAACAATGACTACTCCGAAATGTTTTAAGTGTCACCGAAGAAAGTAAAGTATTCACTAATGAAATTAGTCTTCATACACTATGAAGTTGGTAAGCATTTATGGCACATGTTTTAGGGCAACACCTATAAATAGGGAAACGATGACTCATTTGTCACGACACCCAGAGCAGAGCGACCAAAGGCAATTTTTCGAGCATAGAGAAACTAAGTTATAGAGCGATCACGACTCGACCAAACAAAACTCCCAAGAAGACTGGGAATCTTTGCAAGCACAAACAATAAGTTCTACGAGACCGACAACTCTATTTTTATGCATTACGTAGGAAGCCCTAAATTTGAAAATGGCCTTGAATTCATAAACTGTGAAATCCAAGAACGCAAAGAAAGATGAGTTCAAACTCATTAAGAATTTGACGTGTGAGGAACCTAATTACAAGATCCATCCTGATGTTGCCTCACAACCCGATGATGCTGGTGTATTTTCATGCATACTAGCTAGGGTTTTACTTGTGGAAGATGTTCAATCTTTCATACTCTGCAAGATTGCAGAGATAGGAACATCAGAGGTTGAAGAAGCTTATAAGAAGCTGTGCAATGATGATGGAACACTTAAGGATGAGCACAAACATATTGAAGTGAAAGGGCTCACCAATGCCCTAATGTTTTTGAAGGTTTTCAAAAATGAATGGATTTGGTTAGTGCTAAGTCAAATGCATAACAACAAGCTATGGCTTGATGAACTGAAGGTAATAACCCGAGACATCATTCATGCGGTCACTGGTTACCCCATAACTGATAAAGTTAAGGCACTAAAGCATCCACCAAAGGATGAGAATGGGAAGATGACAAGAGCCAAATGGGATGGTAGAGGACTAAAAGTTACAACAATAACCGATGATGAGATCAAGTTCGATGTATGTGTTCTAGGCTATAAATTCTTCCAAGAAAGCAGATTGAACAACATAGCATCAAGTGCAGTGGACACAACATTCAAAATTGTGAAGAAGGGAACACAATTGGACTTATATGAACTACTCCTAAATCAGTTGAAAGACAATCTAAAGACTATCAGGAATGCAAAGTCAATCACATGTAAGTTTGGCTCACTAATAATGGGTATCTTCTTTTATTTGCAAGAAACATTCCCATCGGTTGGAGATGTTAAATGGGTAGCACCAAATCAGTCACCATGCAAATTAGTGAGCACATAGCTACACTAGGTGATAAATTTGAGACAGTCATGGATGAATACTTCAATATATTCAAAGATCGAATGAAAAAGAGGGTAAGAATCCCCGAGCAACTCATTGAAAAATATAAGGATTAGATATGCTTCATGGTTGATACTGACAATACATACATTAATCATGTTGTACTGAGGACAACATGGTTACAACCATTATAGTATGAGATCAACATTGATCTAGAAACTAAGGCAATTGATGCCTTGATCAATGAACCATTGGACAAGAAACAACCAAAATTTGGAATATATGAAGAGGCCAAGACAAGAATCAAATCTGGCCTAGTTGTTAAGAAAATTGTTAGAAAGAAGGAAAAAATGGTGAAGAATCTAAAGAAGATACTGTCAGCAACTGAGGAAGAAGCTGAATAGGACAAAAAATTTGAAAAGGAGGAAGAAACTGAAGAACAATTATCTATCGGTAAAGATGAAGGAAAGGATGACTCTGAGGAAACCAAGTCAGATTCACCACCTCCTCCACCAACTAAAAATCCAAGGAAAACAACTGCTTCTAGGAAAAGAAGCCAAACATCAAAATATTCTACTCCTTCACCTCTAAAGAAAGGAAAGGTCAGGACTTACAAGAGGAAAGCTCCCACACCGAAGAGAGAGAAAAACAAGAAAGGAAGGAAATTTGTAAGAACTCGAGAGGATATAGAAGACACCGAGCAGGATGAAGCTGCAAGGCAGAAAGTGTCAAGGTAAAAGAACCTGACTCTATTGATGACATTTGTGTATATATTGCAAACTCTATATCTATTAAAGATTCAAACATTAGAAGATGACCGAAACTAAATCTAGAAGATCAGAATAAAATTGAGGACGCCATCATAAGAAAAATGTACAACTTCAAATATGTACCAGTACAATTTGAAGGCAGTTTTTTAGCAAGAGAACTATTGGATAGATTATACTCCCATTGGGCATTTGCATTGAAGAATGAGAAAGAGATAAGATAGAGAGTACTTGTTTCTCGCATGCCACCTGATTCAAAGAAGGTATAAATTGATGAAATGATGGAGAAGTACAAAAAGGAGTTCTCACCGAAGCTAAGAGCATATAAATCCCTTGAAGGAAATCTTATAGAGCTTGAGTAGGACAACCACAAGAAATGGTGCAAGATTATGAATAGACCTATTGAGGAGGAAAGCCCCGACAAAGACCTTCAACAACAAGATGTTGACAAGGTAACTCAAGATGACACATCTATTGATTTATATAAAGAAGAAGATGATACAAATGGAAATAAGACTGCAAATGTTGCAGATGAATCATGGCTAGATAACATAAATGACAACATTATGGAAACTAATGTCATAGACATTACCAATGACCTAGCAGAGGAAGTGAATAAGGATGAAAATGTCACCGTTGCAAAGGATAAAACCGATGAGTAGGACACAATAGTTGATACTGCACAAGTGAATATTCCAGGAAACATGCCTATATTGATACAAGCTATCAATATCCTACAAGAATCAAGCAAGTCACTTGAGAAGGATACTCCAAAGGATGCAAGGGAAGAGGAAAAAAAGGATAACACCGATGGTCAAAAAGACATCAAAGATACTCAAGATGTAAATGACATTGATAAGGTTACAGAAGGAGATAAAGAAAAGGATGCAGATTCACAAGACAAGAATGCAGAAACCAAGATTGATGAAGCAAAGGACACCAATGAAGGAGACAAACCAAAAGATGGTACTCTTGAGGAAACCGACAAGCATGCTATCGACAATTTTAAGGTGAATGTGGAGATGTCTGCAGACACTTGACGAGCTGAAACTGATGCCAAACAATAGAAAGAAGCACAACAAGTCACTTCATCGAGCACAACAGAAAAGGTTGAGAAATTGGCAATGGTTTTACATTCTACCAAGTCACAGAAGAAGAAGAATAAATCAAAGAAGAACAAGTTAGAGGTCACATTGGATGAACTTATAGAAATACCGAAGTGTGACCCATCTACACTTGACTTTGAAGCATTACAGGAATATGGAGAGATATACCAAAGGAAGGCATTGCAAGAGAACCTGAAGAAACAACACATGGAGTCCATGGTACTAGAGACAACATGAGACATACTACATCAAATTGTACCCAATGTTGATATTGATCAAAGCAAGCCAATTCTTGATCAATTAGCTACCCTTACCAATGCAATCAGAACTCAGAATATTGATGCTGAGAAGGCAATAGAGGAAAGAGCTGAGATGAAGGACCAACAAAAGATCATTGAAAACATCAGCCAAGAAGTGGTGGTAAATAAGGAAAAGCTAGAAGAATTCATCACTGAATTAGATCCAATCATATCTGAAGCTATAGCCTTAATTCAAAAGTTGAGTACAATAGACAAGTTCACTAAGGAGAATAGCGAAAACATTGCAAAGCTGTATACAGATCTAGCAAATAGTGCACAAAGCTTAACCACCAATGGAGACAATGCAGTCAAGTTGCATTATGAGAAGATAGTTGAGATAAAAAGGTTAAGGCAAGAGCTATGGGAGGCAGAAACACATTTTAGGGAAGAAGTAACCAAGCTCCAAGCTCAAATTCTATCGAATCTTACACTGCTCCAACAACATATCAGTTTAGCAAGGCAACTGATTGCAACTCCTGAGATGTCGTAACAGACAACATCTATGACACACACTCCAAGATCACACTTGAGTACATGGCTTTGGAGAACCTCAAAGACCAACGGGAGAAGATGATGGAAGACATTTAGTCTTCACACTCCCACATTTTTGATAAGCTCTAAGGTAATGAGATTTTCCCTTAATATCAAAAAAGGGGGAAAATGATATGAGTACAAAATAAAAAAAGAGAAAATGACATGTATTCATTAATTCATTCAGATAGGAAAATGGTAGATATGTATATGTATATTCATATGGTAAAAATGATATGATAAGGAAAGACATCATATGTACAGTTATATCGGCATATACATAGGGGAGTCATTAAATGACTAAGGATTATATATGTTGTCTATACTTAACATTTTATTAGTATTTTGCACATACCAGTTTTTGATACTAATGTCAAAGGGGGAGATTAATTTTCCATTAGTATGCAAACACCACTTTCGGTAAGCATACATTGAAAGACAAGACTGAGCAAACCGAAGATCAAATATTAAGAGATCACCGAAGATGACTAAGTGTAAAGAGAACCGATGACACAACTTAATGTGTAAACCAAAATTGAAAAGACAGAAAGATAAAGTGGAACCCAACAGAGGAACCCAATATGAAAGATATAGTGCAAACTGACAAGACAGTGAAAGTGCAATTGACAAAACAAAACTGAAGGACAGTCAAGCATGACCGACAGACAGAATCAAAAGTCAGTTGCAGCCCGCAAAAAGTGGATCTAACTTCCATGTCAAATAAAGAAAGTGTATTCTATTTATAGGATATCTATTTGTTTTAAATCCATTTCTTTAGGGACAAGATACATGAATGTAAGTGCTTTATTCAGTCTAACTGATTCAAAACACATAGACTAGGAGATCTAGGTATAAGTTGTAAACCCGATCTTAGAGTTAGCATTGTTTTTATCAAAACTCGATGAAGTCAATCCATCTATAAATAGATGATGCAATCATTCATTATCATGGATGAATAGATGATGAAAAGAGAGAGGAGAACATGAATGAATTAGATGAGCACATCTATTGATCAGATTGAGAATTTCAAGAACAGGAACAAAAAAAGGTGAATTTAGTTAGCAAGAACCAAGAATAGAGCATATCGAGAATCATAGGTATTATTCAATCACAATTAAGGTGATAATATTTTTATGTAAACTAAATTGGATCTGTATCAACAATAGGAGATTGCATTTACTAGGTCAATTTATAATTTGCTATCATTCTAACAAGTGGAGCAAAGTGTAAAAATCCTTTCAAGGAAGGTGGATTTAACCATCCAACAAAAAATCTCTTAACCGAGTGCACACTCAACAGTCTTGCTAAAGCTCTTAATAGAGTAGACTTTAATAGGTCTCCACCGATACTCCTAATAGGGTAGATCATCAGAAGTGATCAAATTGTAAGCCTTAACCGGCCCCTTCCAATCTGTAGATAAGTGAAGATTTTGTGGGTGCCATCCCCACCACAGTTTTTACTTCCTCATAAGAGTTTTCTATGATATCATATTTTGTGTTATGTGTCAATTTAATTTCATGAATATTTCTATGAATGTTCACATGTATATTAATGTTACGATTTGATATAAATCACATCAAGATAGTTTAAATGAAATTGAATGGATATACAATTGATTACAAAGGTTAATTGATAAAAGGGATACAAAAGTTTTAGAGGTACTAATTCACCCGTCCCCTCTCAGTACATACATCCCATTAATCCCAACACAATCATGTGTTTGGAATCCCAATCAACTAACGCTTACCTTGAATTTTGTGCAACACTTCTTGCTCGGTGTCCAGATACAATGTATATAAATTCAATTGAAATGTCAGCTCTGGATTACTCGGTAACATGCTTGTGATTACTCAATAAGTTTATACTTTCTTCTTGGTGTCTATGAGTGCACGATAACTGTCTTTGCATGACTCGGTGCTTGGTGGTTATCTCGATTTCCTTTACCGACTGTGTCTCCTCCATTATATTGACTTGCTTACTTCAGTTGCATTCACCGATATGAATTTACATAAAACTAATGACAACACAATCACTTTAGGATTAATAATCTCCCCCTTTGACATTATTTTGGCATTTTGTAAAAAACTTCAAAGTCATAAAATTTTTCAAAGCTTCAAAAATACTTATGACTCCCCCTTTGATAATTCTCCTCAAAATTTTACTACTTATATCTCCTTTATGTAAACATACATATCTATATCCCTATATATCCCTCTTTTTACATATCTATTTACATATCAAACTATCTTTTTATATCCCCCTGTTTTGACAAACATGCCAAAATAATACTTACTTATTCTTATCTTTCAGAGATAGCTGATAAAAATTGTGTTTAAAATTAGTCTTTGCATCAGATAGGGCTTCCTCCCATGTATCCTTCAGTGTTTGCAAAACAAAAATTTGTGTAGCAACATCAGCTGCCATAGTAGTAATAGTATCCAATGAACTGCAATCGGGAGAAGCAACTAAATCTTTGGCTTTCTTCAAATGATTTTGCATTTACTCTAGGTGGGGAATAAGAGTTTCTTGCAGCTCAAGGAGGCCCATCCTTAGTTTGTATTCTTAATTTCTTAGCTCTTGTTGCCTTCCCATTAATTGTTTGACCTTTGAGTGATAGGCTTGTAGAGATCCAGGCTCAGTTGATATGTTCTTTAGCTTCTCAGTCAAATCTTATTCAAGAGATTCCTCTTTTTCCTTGATATCCTTAATGAATAGTGAAATAGAACAAAATTGTTGAAATAACAAAAGAATATGATACAACTTGTTCTCTATGTCAGTGCATGCTTCAGAAAGAGATACCTTCTCTAGTCCAATATTCTTCAAAATCTCTTCTAATAGTTTTTGTTCCATGCTCTTCTGATGCATTTTCATCATTTAGTCGATTGTGTCCTTGTTCGGTTCTTGCACTTGTTGAATTAAATGAGTTTCTTGATTAAGAATACTTGCCTCCTCATTTATAGTAGTATTTGGTACAATCTCCTATAGTACTTCTTTGACATCTTCCAATACAGTGGTTTCTCTTTTCTTCTAAAATAATTTATTTTGGATTGCCTTAAGTCTCACCAATTATGCATAATCTGTCATGCCATCAGGATCCATAGTAGGTAGGTCTACTTTAGGTAATATGATCGGTTGACTTATATCTACATGTTTCCTCTTCTTCAATTTCTTCCTCTTGATCAACATACTTTCACTAGTAGACAATTTTAATGCATCGAAAGTGGTCTTTGTAGCATCAAATACATTTTCATATTTCATTTATGCTTTCTTGTCTTTACCTTTAGTTTCTGGTGACTCCTCTTTCTTTTCCTCTTGCTTTTCTTTGGTCTTCTCTTATGTCTTTTGTTCTGTCATTTCTTCTATCTTTTCTTCTGTCTTTTTGACCTCGGTCTTGCCCTTTCCTTGATCCTTTGGAAATTTGATGACTTTCTCTTGATGTGGTGTGGTGTTCTTAGTAGAAGGTGCTTTTGTGCATTGTTCTATGTTAGGCTCGATGGCCTTAGGATCCTCAATTTCTCCTTGTTCTTTTTCCTTCGGTGTTTTGGTGCCTTTCTCCTCAGTATCAATTGCAACATTAGACATTCCAATATCAACATCCAAATACTCGTTTACTTGTTCTAGAACTTCCTCTAATATTTTTTGCATCGGCAAAATCAACTATATCCATTTGTTTAGTCTTTGTTTCCTTTTCTATCATTACATCTTCATCTTCGACAATTTTGGTTGAAGGGTCCTTCTCTGTAATATATTCAATAAATATTTCATCTTTATCCAATGTAAGATCAATAGGATTGTCCTTACCTTTCTCTTTGGTAGCTTGATCTATTCCTATCTTATCTTCCATGTATATAGAGAGAATTTTTCTCCGTTGGTCATCGGTCTCATTTTGTACTTTCTCTAACTCTCCAAGCATGATCCTTAAGGATTTACCTTTAATAAGAAATCAATTGGAGTAGGTCTTTATTGTCTCATCTATCTTAGTTACAAACATTGTGGGTTGAGTTAGAATTAGGGATCTTTCCCTCATTTGTTTCTCAATATTCAATGCATATTTCCATATAGAATCAATTTTGCTATACAATTCAGTAGGTATATGGTTAACAACTTCATTCAGTGTAAGTTTAAACTTGTGTAAAGTAAAAAAAATTGCCTCTTCTATCTTGGTTTTACCTTCTTCATTCTGGTCATCATACTTCATGTATCTGATTCCTGAAATTCATCCTTTCTTCTTAAGTAATTCAAGTGCCTCATCTAGAGTCATTTGCAATAGGCTTGTGCTTGCATTCTTATGCTTTCTCAGATCTTGAGTGTCTGTCTCATTGTCTTCTTTCAAGTTCAATTTTCTCCTTTTCTGAATGGTAGCTTTCTTACTTCTGACATATGTCTTATCTTTTGCCTCTTCTGCTTCTGATTTCATTTTTGCTCTCGGTGTAGTTGTGGAACTTGTGTTTTGTCTAGTAGTAGTACTTAGTGAGGCTTTCATTACTAGTGACTTCTTTCCTTTTGTGTCAGAGGGTCCAGCCTCATCTTCTTCTTCATTAACTTTGAGATCCTTTGACAAATTGTCAATCATTTTATATGTCCTCCTTTGGGCTTTAGGTATTAAGATTTCTTGTTTTATCTTCTCTTTAACCTCTTCATAAGTGCCATGTCGTTTGGCTCTTTTGTCAGCAAGATTTTGTAATGTAGCCTCAATTTGTTGAGATGCAATGTTTGTGTCCATATCGTATCCCATAGGATGTATCCAGATACTTCTTGGCTCAACTGCCTTGATAATTCATGTGTCGATGTCCACTTCAAAATAAATAGTGTCATGATATTTCTCAACCAATTGGGGTAATATCCTGTAGTTCTTATGCATCTTAGCTTGAAACTTAAGGAAGTATTCATTCATTATCATGTCAATATTTTCACCTAGGATTAGGATGTAATCATTTATTTGATATATGATAGGCTTCTCAGTGCTCCATGTAACATTACCAATAGATGAGAAGAAATTTAGAAAATAGAAAAATATAAATACTCGTAATAATCCAAACTTCAAAGTGTTTGTATTTTCTTTCCTTATGGTATTCATATTAGCTTCTAATTGCTTCAGTAAAATCTCACAAATATCAATCTGCATGTTCTTCTTCACAATCTTGTATGCCAAATCTACAGCTCCACATGGTACGTTGTCAACTCTTGAAGATTAAAACACTCGGTAGGATATGATATTACACGCAAATTTCAGCTTGGGGTCTTCAATAGTATAATTCTTCATACCTCTCCCATCCCATTTTTCCTTTGTCAATTCACTCAATTTATCCTTCTCGATTTGTCTTATGGCCTTTGGCTTATCTCTAATCGGATAACCAATTACAATGTGCAAAACATCTTTTGTTATTTTCACTGGTTGTTCAAGCCACATGAAATGGTCATGAACTCAGCTAAGAACCATTCTTATCCACTCTTTTTAAAATAATTTTGGTAAGTGAAGGGCATGTTTCAAACCTTTGGTTTCCAAATTAATATACTCATCCTTGATGTTTTGGTTCACACATAATTTCTGAAATGATGCATCAATATTAGCTACTCATATCTCTTCAACTTTACAGTGAATGAACGCTCACACATCTTTGATCAATATAACCCTTGGTTGTTCTCACCACATGACTGGTGATAAAACCAAATTTGAACATCTTAAACACTATGATGGTGGGAGTGTTAGTTTTGGGAATGATGAACCCTGCTATGTGAAAGGTAAAGGTTGTATTGCTCTTACTGAAGGAATCAAATATGATAATGCTTATTGGATTGAAGGACTAAGGCACAATCTACTAAGTGTGGCACATCTGAATAACATTGGTTTCAAGGTAGAATTCATGAATGGATAGGCCAAGCTCCTGGATGGTAAAGGAAACCTAGTTAGAACTGGCAGGTAAACAAAAGGTAATCTATTTTATCTTGATCTCAATGAAAGTTCATGTTTTATTGCACAAGTAGAAGAAAGATGGTTATGGCATAAAAGGTTGTGTCATGTGAAATTTGACAACCTGATCAAAATAACTAAGAATAGAAGAGTAAGAGGTATTCCTGCTCTAAAGAAACCTGAACTAGCAATATGCAAACAATGTCAAATTGGGAAGATGGGCAAAACAAGATTCAAGAGCAAGAACTACAATACAGAAGAAGTCTTGGAATTGGTGCATACTGACTTATGTAGACCAATTGGAACAACAAGTTACACAGGTGAGAAGTACTTCATTCTGTTTGTTGATGATCATTCAAGAATGATGACTGTTATGTTTCTCAAAGAAAAATCAGAAGATTTTTAGAAATTCAAATGGTACCTAGCTAGAGTTGAAAAAGAAACAGGAAAGAAACTTAAACGTCTAAGATCTGACAGAGGAGGAGAATTAATTTCTAATGAATTCAATGAGTTCTGGAATGAAAGAGGAATCAAAAGAAATGTATCTGCCCCAGGTACACCACAACCGAATGATATTGTAGAAAGAAGGAACAGATCCATTATGGATTATGCAATAACCTTGATGATTGAGAAGGATGTTACTACCAAATACTAGAAGGAAGCCATTAGCACTGCAATTCACACCTTGAACCGAGTTCAACTTAAGAAAGGTACTGAGAAGACACCTTTTGAATTATGGTATGGCTACAAACCTAATGTTCGTTATTTCAAAGTATTTGGAAGTAAATGCTACATCTTGAAGGAAACAAGAAATGGAAAATTTGATGTAAAATGTGATGAAGGTATATTCCTAGGCTACTCCAGCAAAAGAAAACCATATAAATGTCTAAATATTACTACTCATAAAGTCATAGAAAGTGTGCATGTAAAGGTCGATGAGTTTATAGAAAGAAATGAAGAACAGAGCAATAAAGAGCCTGAAGACTACATAAAATTTGTGTATTATGAACCTGATACTATACCTAAGACACAGGCAATGGTGATTGGACAACAATCATGTCAACCATTGAATTCATCAGCACAAACCTTGTCGCAACCTGTGCAACCAATGATGCTAACTAAAGAAACTGAGTCACAAATAGAGGGAACCAAGTCTCAAACTAAAGAAACCGAGTCGTAGACAGAGGCACCCAAGTGACAGACAGAGGTACCCAAGTCACATACAGATACACCCAAGTCTCAAACAGTGGAATCCGAGTATCAGATAGAAGAACACGAAAAAATATTTGAGCATGGTGAACATAGTGGAGCAAGCCCAGAATCGAAGAGGAAGGATCCTGTACTTGAAAAATATGTTAGAAGGCATCATGCACTTGAACAAATAATTGGAGATCAGACATAAGGTGTAATGACAAGGAACAAAATAAAAGGTACATGTTTACTTAGTGAAATTGAACCTAGAACTGTTAAAGATACATTGAATGATGAGAAATGGATTGAAGCAATGAATGAAGAAATTGAGCAGATAAAAAATAACAAAACTTAGACTCTTGTACCTAGACCAAAAGACAAGAATGTGATTGGTACTAAGTGGGTTTTCAGAAACAAGATGAATGAGAAAGGTGAAGTTTCCAGAAACAAAGCCAGATTAGTATGTAAAGGATATGCTCAAGAAGAGGGTATTGATTATAGAGGAAATTTTGCTCCTATTTCAAGACTTGAAGGAGTCATAACTCTTCTGGCATATGCTGCACATAAAGGATTCAAGGTATATCAAATGGATGTAAAATCTGCATTCTTGAATGGAATTCTAGAAGAGGAAGTCTATATTGAGCAACCTAAAGGCTTTGTATATCCTAACAAAAGGAATATGGTTTGCAACTATACAAAACATTATATGGACTGAAGCAAGCTCCGAGAGCCTAGTATAAAAGAATGCATGGTTACTTGATAAGTATTGGATTTCAGAGTACTAATGATAACAGTAGCTTGTACATCAAAGAATGACCTTAGAAAAAGATACTATTGGCAGAAATATTTGTTGATGACATATTGTTTACTGGATATGATGACTTATGCAGAGCATTCTTAGAAGCTAGGAGTAAGGAATTTGAGATGTCTATGTTTGGTGAAATAAAATTCTTTGTTGGCTTATAAGTTTATTAGATGAAGGATGGTATCTACATTACTCAGTATAAATACATAAAAGAGATACTAAAGAAATTTGGGATGGAAGATTCTAGACCAGTTGGAACACCTATGCCTACTAGACATAAGCTATCTAAGGATGATGATTCAAAGGAGGTAAATCAGACTACATACATATCACTGATTGGCAAACTTCAATATGTTGTCCACACTAGACCTAATATTTCATTAGCAATCGGTATTGTTGCAAGGTTTTCAGCTAATCCTAGAGAGAATCATTTGATGGCTATCAAAAGGATTCTGAGATATCTTAAGGGTACTGAAGATTATGGATTATGGTATAAGAAAGGAGGAAACTTTGATTTGAAGACTTTTACTGATGCTAATTGGGCAGGAAGTGTTGATGACATAAAGAGCACAAGTGGTGGAGCACTATTTCTTGGAAAGAGGTTAGTCTCCTGGACAAGCAAGAAACATAACTGCATTTCTCAATCTACAACAGAAGTAGAATATGTTGTTGCAACTGTAAATTGTTCAAACATCATATGGTTCAAACAACTGTTGTCAGGTATGAAGGTGGAAATCAAAGAACCTATCATTATCTATTGTGACAACACTAGTGCTATTAACATTTCTAAGAACCTTGTGATGCATACTAAGACCAAACATATTGCAATAAAGTATCATTTCTTAAGGGAATTGGTTCAAGACAAGGAAGTAAGATTGAAATATGTGAATACTAAAGAACAAATTGTAGACATATTCACAAAACCATTACCTAAGGATGCATTTTTGTATCTTAGAGGAAAGCTAGGGGTGATTCCCCTAACTGAGGCTCACTAAACACAGTTTAGTGATGCATCAACCGAGCTACAGAACAAACTTAACATGTTGATGCAGATATTTAGAGCTTATTGCATATGAATCAGTACAAACGGGTACATTACAATTTCATTGGATATGTCAGTTGGTGTCTTTGGCATTGGTTGTCAAAGAGGGAGAGATTATTGTATGTCATATTGATCAGTGAAAGGGGAAGAGATTACTGATGGAGAGATTGAAGACAGAGGGAGAACTTTATTAGAAATAGAGATTAATGTAAGAGGGAGAAATTTGTATTTTGGTGATTGAGGGAGTTTTGGATGAGAATCAGAATGAAGCTAAAGACATTAATAAAATTGGATGAGAATCAGAATGAAGCTAAAGACATTAATAAAATTGGATGAGAATCAGAATGAAGCTAAGGGCATTAATAAAATTTCATTCTTATGTCTGCTGCTCTATAATTATTTGTATTATGACATGTTGTGTTGCCATCAATGCCAAAAAGGGAGATTGTTGATGACAATTATTCAATTGTGTATTGTCATTGATGTTTACACAAGTACAGTGACGTTTACACAAATGTCTATTCCTATCTGAGCACAATCAGTGTCTGTCGAGCTCTCTTGGGCATTGAAGATGACCAAAGTGATTTGAGTTCTAACCGAGTTCACTCGGGCATTACAGTGTTGGCTGGGCATTGAAGGATTTCAGTGTTGACCAAGTAATACAGTTAGTGTCAACCGACTAACATTGGCTTATATTTTATGGATAATTAGTTATATGCAGCTAACAGACAAGAGTTTTATTATTTATTTGGAAGGATATCAAGGTCGACTTGACAAGGCTTAACATATATATAAGGTCAAGTTTGGATTGAATAGTGTGGTGGTGATGTGGAATTACATGTGAAGTGTGATATGAAGAGTGAAGGCAAAATCAGATGGGATTCTGATTGAGAATAGAATACAGAGGACTGCAATAGATATATGATCAGTAAGGATAAAGTATTTAATCTAGAACAGAGATCTGAATTAGCAAAGATAGTTGCTTATCAAAACAAGTCAATCCATTTCTACTTTCTAACAATTGTAACAGTGATCAAAATATCTTAACAGAGTAGACTTAATAGTCTTTTGTAAATCCTCTCAGAAGGTGACATTTCTACATTGAAGTGTTTGAAGACCTCTAACAAGGCCACTCCTTACAGGGTGATTAAATCCTCTAACAGGGTCACACCTAACAGTGTGCTATTGTAACCTTTAACAGGGTTGGCTCCTAACATGGCTCACTTCAAAAGAATGAAAAACAATGACTAGTTGTTATTGGTGGTTTTTCCCATATTAGGTTTCCATGTTAATTAATCTTGGTATTATCTATGTACATTTCATTTTCTTTATGGTTTATGTTTCTACAATTAATTACTAAAGATAATCATAGTTAATATCTTAAGATTTGCTATGTTAACTGAGTGACAGTGAAATATCTATGTTAATTGAGCAACAATGTTAAATTTGTTAAAGACATCTAAGGGACTTGGATTTGGTTTTGTGGTAACTGATTCGCCCCTCCCCTCTCAGTTACTCAACTCATTTCCAACACCCTTTGCATTCAAACCTAATCTAAAAGATACGTGGGAATGGGTAAAAGAAAAGATTAAGAAAAAGATAAACAAATGGAACACTCATTCCTTTCAATGGTTGGTAGGTTTCAGGTATGCAAAAAGATCCTCTCCTCCTATACTATATACTATTCCTCAGCTTGATTGTTCAATCAGGGGAAAATCAACTACGTCCATAAATCATCAGAGACTTTCTTTGGTCAGATGGGAAGGGAAACAATAAGAGACATGTTGTTGGTTGGGAATGGTGCACCAGAAGTAAGGAACTTGGAGGCTTGGGTTTGAAGGATGTGAGGATTCAAGGAATTGCACTTGCAGTCAAGTGGATTGCCAAGGCTACCCAAGGTGGAGAGCCTTGGAAAATTATTATTAGAAAAAACATTAGCAGACCCATCCCAATCCAAGAAAAGTCTTGGAAGGGGATCCACTTGAATGACTTCCTTGCATGAAAGCTTGATTTGAGAGTAGAGGGGTCCAATGTATGTAAATCTATATGGAAGAGCTAGAGTTATGTGAGGAGCTAGATATTTGGGAACAACTTATTTGATCACAACATTGAGATCTGTGGTGAGAGATCAGTGTGGTGGAACCTTTCTCATGGTAAAAAATCTCTTGCACTACTTCAAGATTGCTCTACAAAGAGATGGGATTCTAAAGGGATCAACTATTTTCAAGACATCATACAATAGGGTAATCTTAGCAGCTGGAATGAACTAGTTAGAAGGTATGACATCCCCCAATCATAGTGGAGAATGTACACTTCCTTGAGAGAAGCTTGTGACTACCTTAACCTACCTAGATCTTGTGGGGAACCCGCTGATAGGGTTGCCAATTATAAGTAGCCAGATGGCACCCCTCTCCCTTTGGTCAAATCCAAGTATGTTTACAAGATCCCCACCCACAATCTTGACATCATTTATCATCTCAATACCAAATGGAGTTTAAACTATGACCAACCTACCTGGAGCAAATAACTTTTGAACCTTTCACACTGACCCATTGAGCCCAAAATTGCTTGCTTCTTATGGCACCTCCTCCTACATAGATTACCTTTTAAGAAACCCAATGGTGAACCTAATATCTATTCATTCTATAAATGTTGTGAATCGGTATTGCATATTTTCTTTGATTGTATTTTTGCAAGAGAAATATGGGGTATCTTTGGTATGGTCTTGAAAAACAACTTCAATCTATCTCATATGGTTTCTGGGACAATATTGAGTAATGATAAATAGAGTAATTATTTTTGGTCTATATTTTCTATTATTTTACTATGACATATTTGGAAGCTTAGAAATTATGATATATTCATTGGAAATGTTAGGTACCTCAATGAGTCTCTGTGAAGACTCATTTACTATAACATTGCTTTGCAGGTCACAGTGATTATTAAACTGATGGAGCAAAAGGTTATCGACCTTCTCAGGGATAGAACTACAAAGATCAACATAATGGAGGTGGAATATGGATATACTACAGTCAAGACATGCATAGCAGCTGAAAGAGAAAAAGGACAAAGAGAATCAAAGTAGAGATGAGGAGGTACAAGCTCGCGGTGTGCAAGAACAAGTATATCCTTCAGTTGTTGTCAGACCCCCTGTTGCTGGGTCACTTCCTTGAACTTCAGAGATGGCCCACCCGCTTGCATTGTTCATCGTAAACAACAAATTTTTGAAATGGTCAGAGGGTCCTAATGCCTAGACTGCATGGATTTAATAGTCTCCCTAGTGCATAAATAACCTTTCATTTTGTATATTTTGATGGTTAATTTTGCTAGATCAAATAGTCTAGTATGTATATGTCATGAAGCTCTATAATATTTGAAACTTCTCAGTTGTCTCCATGCTTTGAGTTTTTGTATATGTTTTTGGATCTGAACTAAAAATCATTGGTACATTGTAATGCTTTACTGCTTTATATTTAATATTTTTTTTTACCAAAATTGAATTTCATTAGACAATTTAAATGACATTAAAATAAGTTAGAATATTATTTCATTATTTTAATTTATAAGTAATATTAAATATCATGTAAATTAATGAATATCACATAAATAAAAATAATAAGTTGGATAGAAAATATAATATGAAAACAAAACATATGACATAATTTTAATATAGTAGAAAATATTATTTTTATAGAGAAGAGTGTTAGTGTACACAATATTATATTTAAAAATTTATTTTGAAATTGGTAAAACTTTTAACCTGTATTGTGTCCATAAATAATATCTGTTTTAACATTCTTTTTTATTTAAAAATTTCATAACTACAATATTTTATAAATGTTTATTGAATATTAAATGAAAAAATAAAAAAATTATTAAATTTATTAAATTAAAATGGAAATAAAAAGAAAAGCTACACAGTGAGTTGACAATATGATCAAAATTAGAAATTATTTGAAATATTTTATATTTTTAAATATAAATAATAAAACTCATATTAAGATAGTGAAAACTTAAATCATATAATTATTATATAATGTGATGTTATTTCATTTTTTCTTAGACTTTATAGATATTTCTCATCTAACAATTATTTAAAATTTGAGAAAAAACCTATTCATTCTATTTTGTAGATAATAAATGAAAACAAATTTTGACATACAATAATTTATTAAGAAAACTTGATGAAACATAAATTTTTAATTTCTTGAGTGAAGTATAAAATTTAATATAAATTAAAAATATTAACAATATAATAAATGTAAAATATTTTATTCAAAATGTAGATTTGCATAGATATATTAATTTTCTATGATTCATATATATTCTCACTCATGAAAATTGATTCTTTCTCAATGTTGAACTCAATGATTGAATAGATGAGGTAAAGAAATGAACAAATATCAAATAAGAATACTATGAGCTTTTTTTTTCACATTGCTAAACCCAAGAACTAAATAGATGAGTTATGCATTCCCCTATTTTCTTGGCATGGGTAGAAATTGTAGGTATATGCTCTACAAGATTATATTTTAATAAGGTTTAGAAAGGATGAAGTGGCATTATTAGTCGAGGTCTAAATAAAATTTTTGGATCCCAAAAAAATATCGAAACGATCACCAATCAAGTTGGGCTCAGTCGGCCCAATCCAAATAACTCCTAATGAAGCCATGTGTCAAATTTCAGCAAAAATGGACCTCCAGGTCAAAAGTTATGACCCTCGAAAGTCCGTGCATCAAATTGATGAAACAAAGAGGATGTCTTAAACAGATTCTCAACTTTCCACCGATATAAATTTTGTCAAGTTTTGAGTTTAATAAATAATTATTATTTATTTTCTAATTGGATTACGTCTAAAGTCCTCATTGATAGGTTGATGGAAAAAAGTATATAACTTTTAAACGATATAACATATTTCAAATTTGAAACATGCATCATATTCTATGCTTCGCATACTATGAGGAAAAAAATTAAAATATATTAAGTTTTGACCAAGTTAAGGTGGTCAAACACATGAGTTTTTTTATTCCAAAATTGTTGTAGTAAGAAATTCATAAATAATTATTTATTTGGAAAAAATTACACAAAAATATGTGTCTCATATGGGCATGAGTCTTCTACTTATATCTAGAATCTTATAAAAAAATATTATCATTTGATTGTGATTGAAGTGGTTAGACATACACCTACTTCTTATCTTTTTCCATATACCACTACATTGAAATTTTAATTTTTCACCAAATAGATTCTTTTTTCAAAAAAAAGCTAGTAGCTTAGAAACGACATTCCATTTTCTACATATTCTCTTCTTACATCTTTTTGATATAAGGTTGATAACTTGCTCAACTTTTTACGTCAAGTTGCCTAACCCTGTTTTGTTGAAATTCTATTGCCAGTTAAGGCCATAGTTTGGCATACCATGATCCTGCACACACCCATATATATTCTCACTCATGAGAATTGATTCTTTCTCTTGTTGAACTCAATGATCGAATAGATGAGGTAAAAAAATGAACTTGATATCAAATAAGAATACTATCAACTTGTTTAATTATGTGACTATTACGCAAGGGAAACAATACGAGTTTAAGAACAAATAATAATAATGTCTTAAAGAGCTTCTCTATATTATCACTCATCTAAGTTAATTTTTTCTCATTTTTTAACCCAATGACCAAATAGATGAGCTAAAGAGATGAACAATATCAAATACGAATACTATCAAATTGTTTAAATATGTGACTATTACACAAGGAAAACAATACAATTTTAAGAACAAATAATAATAATGTTTTAAAGAGGTCCTCTATATTCTCACTCATCAGTTGATTATTTCCCATTGTTGAACCTGATGAGTAAATAAATGAGGTAAAGAGATGAACAATATCAAATAAGAACATTATCAAATTGTTTTCCTATTACATAAGGAAAACAATAGGAGTTTAAGAATAATATAAGAGTAGTAGTAATAATAATGGTCATAAAGAGCTCCTCTATCTCATGCGTTTACAATAATTAATCCTTCTACCATATAGAGCTCCAGCACAAATTTTGACAAAGCTTTCAAGCTTCCCTGTTGAAAGGATAGGAGGATACTTTGCATGATGCCTATAACGAGGGCGATCTAGTCTTCCATACTCAAGGAATTGATGAAATGTAGCACCATTGAGAAAGAGATCATCATTAGATTGAATTGCAGATGTTGTGTCTAAAGCACCACCATGACCTTGGTACCATGGAGTGATCTCACTCCTCTTTCCAGCAAAAAACACATTGCTTTCTGAATAAATCTTAGCATGCACTCGTCCTCCAACGGCATAATATTCCCAATTGCTATAGTAATTGTTCACAACGTGACAAAATCCCCACCTACATAAAACATACAATATATTATTTAAAGTATATTTTAATATCAATGTATCTATTACACCTTCTTTCCATAAAATTTAAGCTACATCTTACTATAGGTATAATCATTGCACCTTCTTTTACAAGACATAACCATTACACCTCCTTTCAATGCAAATACTAATAATTTGATATATCTTATTACAATCCATCCAACTTTTAAGATGATCAACATAATGACACAAGAATAAATAAAATCACACCTATAAATTGATACCATTGAATACTATATTTTATTATATCACCTTTCATTCAAAGAAATTAAATGTCATAATTATCTCTAGATCTTACCTGCAATGAGGCATACGTTGTTTTGAATCCCTGAACCAATTTCTATACACTGTAACTCTGAGCTTTTGATCAATGACATCACTATCTGAAGCTCCCAATAGCATGTTGAAGTTCTTATTAGAAAGGTAACAGTTGGAGATGGTGATATCAGTGGCCCCTTGAACTACAGAAACCAACCCTAGTTTTCCATCAAATGAGGTTACGTGATCAACCCACACATGTTTTGTGCCAGAGAATATATGAATTGTATCACTGTCTCTTACACCATTGATCTGAAAGTTATGGAGAATAATGTTATGAGACTCTCCCAAAACCATGGGTTGCCCTGTGAGGATGATATGAGCACCTCGACCATCAATTGTAGTGTGGCTGTGAACCCATAACTGATCTTTAAGTTCAATTGTCATATCATGGGCGAAAGTGATCCACACTCCATGTTTGTGGGAGATGGCAATTCCTACTCCATATCTCAATGTTCCAGGCCTAATATTATGTGGGTTATCTTCATTGCTGATTACTGTGTAGGATATTCCCCTCAAACCGCCTGTAACACCAGTTGCAAAACCTATGGCACAATATGGAAGTCGTCTTCCCTCACCACATGTTGTATATGGACATTTTGTACCATCAGCACTACATAAGCTGCGAGCTGCAAGGAGTGGAGTGTAATGAAATGAACATTCTTATTTTTTTAACTAATCATGTAATCATGTATTATACTCTTTGATCTATCATCAAATGTTAAAGAGTGCGAAGAAAAAAATGATGAAAAAATAAGCATAATCAATGTAGAAGCAGCTAAATGATATATTATGAATTATGAAAATCTACAAAATTAATTATTCACATATCAATATTTTGATATTTAATAATAAACATAAGATATGTAAAATAAACATCACATAAAATTTATATCTATATATAAATTGTAAACAAAATAATTCAGAAATAAAATAAAATAATCTTTACAAAAATAAATAACTCTAAATTCATATTTCTTAACTTTAAATTAGATAAATGCTTTTAAAATATTTATATTAGTTCATTTGTGAATAATGAACTTTAAAAAAAAATTAACTATATACTATTTCTAACATAAATTAGAAACAAATCTTATAATACAAATGATTTATTACTGTCTTTAAGATATCTAGAATGAAATAAAGTAATTCAAAATTAGTATTTCTTAAACTTTTTAAAAGGAAACTCACTCAAACAACATAATTCAATCCTTTTAAATTAAGTTTTTTTTGAAAGAATCTAAACTATATGGCATGTCTAGAATAAGTGAAGAACAAACCTTGGAATAAAAATGATTCGTTGCTGTATTCAGACGTGGAGAACATATTGTCAGACATAGAAACCGTCTTATCATAGTTTTTTTTCCAGAGATTGTGTAGATCACCAACTAAAGTGTTAGTCTTATCAACATGTTTAGAAGCTTGGTGTGAGAAGTCCAGCACTTCCTCTGGAATATAAATCTGCCATAAAAAAAACCAAATTAAACATCAAAAACAAGATGGTAGAGATTGAATATTCTTAGAAAAAGGAAGAAAGAAAAGATTTTCTTGGATTACATCTTCTGGTAGGTAAAACTCTGAGCAGTTGAATAATGTATTTCTGATTGTGTCCAGTCTTTTGATGGCAGGATAATAACTGTTATTAAGCACAAGATTCTGAACCCATGGTGTAGAATCTATAGCACTTTCAATTGATAATCTGCATTGCTCCACATCAGTGCTGGCATTGTGTGCCTTTTGCAAGAAGTCCACCACACTCAGCAAGCTTTCTGCAATTTGCACTTCATACCCATCAATACTAGGCTCATATTCCTTAGCCTCCATATCTTCAATTGCAGCATTTTGGGCATTGGATCCCACAACTGCAAGAAGGTAAACAAGGCCAAAGATGATTATGTGTTGCAGGAACTCCATTGTTGACATACAAATTATGTTCCTGAGCTTGAAGATGAAAGGAGCACATTTAGATATATTTATACACAAATCTAGCATTGTTTGTGATTGTGTGGGTGTGGAACTTGCAGGTTTGAAATATTAATTGAAGTTATTTGGTTGTTGTTCGTCATCTTCTATTCTAGGAATGTGTAACATCCAAACTTAGATAGCATAGACTTTGTGAAGAACAAATGTCAAAAAAATCAAGAGAGATCTTTTAATGCTTGGAATGATTACGGTTGATTAATTAAGATGAATATGAGTAAAGTCAAGAGAGGGTTAATGAACATGTAATTTTTAGAAAAAGATGTGACTTTTTTGTAGACAGGGAAAATAACTGAAAGAAGCATGGTGCCCATTTTTTTCTTTTGGTGGTTTCACGAGGCCAAGAAAGTATTGCTGGTTTCACGTGGCAACAATTTCTACATTTATGTCTGTGCTGTGCTGTGCAGACAATATGGGGTTCGCGTGGAACTTGATTTGGGAGCTGTGCGTGCACAATGCCGGGACTCGATCTCGGGTCTGTGGGATTTTACTCCACCGGTGCCGTTTTGTTGAACGGTATGCTTCTACATACAACTGTTTTTTCTGGTTGCTGTTTAATTTTGTTTCAGATTATTAGACATGTATGTCCTTTGAAATCTTAAATTGAAAAGAAATCTCAAAATTTTAATACGATTTTCTGTATCTTTTTTTTGAATTTTTCGCCAATATTGATTTACTGGGATGAAATTGGGTGATTTGAGCGTTGCTGTGGCTAAGTTTATTCACAGATGTGATACAGTCGATTGTGAAAAATATTATTTTTTGGAAATTAGGAAGAAAAGTCTAGTCGTAAACTTGAAAGAAATTTGTACAGCTCCATGTTGATTATCAGAATTTCAAAGCATGAGCTTTTTAGAGATGCTTTAAGAAATTTTAATTAAATTTTAAGAGAGGTAAAGTCAGTTTGTCAGAGAGTATAACTCCAATTTTAGAAATTTTAAAATAGATAATTTTTTTTTCATTGGAAAAAAGAAAGAAAAAGATTACAGAACAGCTGTATAAAAAAAAGAATAAATAAGAGATAGAATTAAAGAAAAACATATTAAAATAAATCTTCTTAAAAATACAGTGCTAAATAATAAGCAATTTGTTAAAAAGACCAAACGAATTACCCTTAAATCTTAAAACAAACATAATATTTAAAAAATGTAACATCTCATTCCAAATCCCCAAATCTGTGTCCATATCAGTGACATCTAATCAGGCAAAAACATCTCATCCCAATTTAAAAAGTGCAACATTTCATTCCAAGTGTACTCATAATATTCCAGTGTAAGAAAAAGAAAAGACTGTTGTTTGAGAAGACATATGATGATTCAGAACGCTTTTGAAATTAAGTATATAAATTTAGTGTAACACAGAATGTAATTTCAAACAATAATACCAAAAGAAACAAACTTAAATAATGATTCCAAAACCAGTCTAAATCATCTTTATGGCATATCAAAAACCATATCTACAAAGCATACAATATTATAATCTGATTTGTACGTTTGCCTCAAATTGTTAGGAATACCCGTGCTACAACTATAGGTAAATGTTCAACATTATGTCTCATGTCGGTTTCTGGTGGTCACAAAATTTCTTGATTTTCATGATTTTTGAAAGGTACCATGCGCTGGGTTGAACAGAAATATTATGAGTAGATTGAAGCAGCAGTTGGGTTTCGTACCACAATTTCTAGAAACTCTACACTTTTTACTTTTTACTTTTACTTTCTTTTCTTTTTTTTATTTTGGGTACTAATCAACATATTGAAACTTTGAAAGCACTGTAATGACATACAGTATGTCACTTGCCTCAGTTTTAGGATTTTAGTTGGTCACGGGTATGAATGAATGAAGAGTTTTAATGATGTTCACAAGACCAACAGTCTAAAGAACTACGGATCACAACCTTAAATTAACTCCATAGACTTTTCTATATCTGATCTCCTGCTGTGAATATGAGTAAAAAACACTATCCATTCCCCTATTTTCTCGGCATGGGTAGAAATTGTAGGTATGCTCTACAGGATGAAGTGGCATCAAAGGAAGTACTTATCTCTGTTATTTCATGAGTCACAGAACATATAGAAACAAGCCCAAAATGAAATTAGTTTCAAAATATGCATTTTCACCGCAATTTTGTCTACTAAACACCTTGCATCCAGATCCTGACAAGGAAACACCAGCTATACCCGTAAGTTGGAGATTAATCCTGCAGCGGCATGGAACAAATCTCTGTTGGGTTTTCTTCACAAGACTACTACTCCATTCTCAATTCCCAAATGATTGACATTTCTGGCAGCCAATACATTCCTTGTCCTAGACCCCAAAATGTTGTTCTATAACCCCTGGACTCCTAATTCTCCTGTGTAGTGAAAAGAATTCCTCAAAAAGGAAGATATGAGACGCAGGGACTAAACCATCAAAATCAGTGAGCATCATGGAAACAGAGTAATCTAAACCACTGCATACTGCAGTATTAGCAAGGAGCGAAGATTTTGGACAGTTTTCCAATGCCTCAAAACCAGAAGTTGTTAGTTTTGCCTCAGAGGCCTGTGATGCAAATTCCTTTTGAGCTTTTGCCTCAGAGTGCTTATCAACTGAAAATGTAGAATTTGCAGGAGGTCTATATTCTGGTACAAGTCTTCCGTACCTATATCTCAGCCCCAGGCATTGCATCATGTCTTGGGAGTTTTCTGGGCACCACATTGCATGCATTTTACAAGTTTAGGTATGTATTCTGGTAGAAATTTTCCATGCCTGTATTTCACCCCACAGTCATTGCATAGTGTACTAGGACCCATTGGTCCAGATCTCTACTATGGCGGTTTTTGTGTGCCACAGTGCATGCATTTTCTGACTTGTATGTTATCAACTGAAAATGAAGGAGTTGCAGAAGGTCTGGGTCTGTATTCAGGTACAAGTTTTCCATGCCTATATCTCAAGCCGCAGGCATTGCATAGTGTCTTAGAATCCATTGGTCCACCTCTCCACTGTGGAGTTTCCTAGGTTCCACAGTGCATACATTTGATGACCTTTCTCACATCCTCCCATTTTTCTTTAATCTCCTGATCTGTCTCAGAAATGTCGTTTGAGGATTGGGATTTTGGTTGCCCAAAACTCAAGAAATTTGAAAAACTGGAGACAGCAGCATTAGCAGAGACGGAAGTGTTTAGACAATTCTCCATAACTGGATTAGAGTTAACAAGGGGAGGAATCATGGTGCCCCAATTGCTAAACGGCACTCTTGCCCTGATACTACTTCTCTATCTTGAAGTAAGCTGTTGTGATTTTTATTATGAACTTCAGCACCATTTTTTATGAAAATTTGTTTTTGTTGATCATTGGAAATTTGTTGAACGTTCATTTGTCTACTGTAGGCCATTTTTTCCTATTGACCTATTTACTCATTTTGGGATATCAATGTATAATATATATTATATTTTGCTTCTTTTCCTGGATTTTGTTTTAGTCCAGGTTTTAGGATTCACTGGCTTTGTGTTTACCTCTACTTCTACTTACATTGACTTGAGATATCAATATATAATATACATTATATTTTGCTTCTTTTTCTCAGATATTGTATGACTCCAGGTTTTTGGATTCACTGGGTTTGGGTTTTGGTTTTTTTTTTGTTTGTGTTTATCTACAGTTCTATTTATATTGTTGTAGTAGTAATTAATTTTAGGATTCTAGGGTTCGTTTTAGCCTTGTAAATTTTGTATTGTAAGAAATGTACATCTGAGTCCCATTTGCCCACACTAGTTGCGTGTGACCATTAATATATCTTATTTTCTTTTCATTACAATCTAACATAGGTATGCCATAGATGACAATTTACTCAATGTAATTTTTGGTTAAGTTTTAAAAAAAATTTCAATTTACAATAAGTATCTAAACATACAATAAGGGAGGGAGAATGTAGGAAATAGGAACGTGATTGTAATCAAGGGTACCTTGATAGAGATCGCATGAGGGAATGGAGGAGGAGGAAACACCAAAGGATAGTGTATAATATTTTTTTGATATCACACTCATTGACAACTTGATTATTCTTAAAATTGGTGTTATGAAAGTTAAATCTCTTTGACTATATCTGCACAAATTTAAATGAAATTGGTTGTTTCTTTTTCCAATTGAATGGTAGCTCATTGTTTAAATTTGTTCAATCTAAGCCAAAAGATGACTATGATGAGTATCGTGAAAGAATCTTTTCTATAATTTATTTATTCAACAATAATGATTTAGCATTCCCCCTTTATGCATAAAAAAATAACATAGCATCGCATTGCCATTCTCTATAATGAACATAATACAACCAACAAGAAAGATGGCTGATATTTGATTTTCTTCTATTTTGCCAGGATGAGATGTGATTCTCGGAAGGTCATGAAGTTACTAGTTTTATGACTCTATTAGAAGCTAGACATAATAATTATAGAACAATGTTATTAGGATGTTGTAGTAGAAATGGAAGTGGTGGTCCTTATTCAGTTTTACCATTGTGGTACTAGCTATTAGGCTTTCACTATTTGTAGTATGTTGTATCCCTTACTCAACTCGATAAATCCTAATAAACATGAGCTACAACTTAAAAATTTATAATTAGATCAAACTTCAACAATACAAAATTAACCAATGTTATAACAATTAACTAATGTTATAACAATTACCTGTAGTATGTTATGGACTCTTTTTATTCTGGTTTAATTCTTCAGCTAGTAGAGGTGCATATGTTTCTATTATGAAGTTATGGAGAAACGAAATAAAAAAGTAACACCAATAAGAATACAATTGCACAAATGAACACAAGTATATATCGTGGTTCACGAAATTGGCTACATCCACACTGAGCAGAGGAATTCTCTATTAATCAGTAATCAAATCAGTTTTTTTTTAACAAAGATGTATATGCAATAGTATATATATATATATATAACAACAAAGGCAATCAACTGAAAGGACACCATAAGACGGGAAAGGACAAGGATGTCCATTGGTCTTCCAAGACTCTACAAACTACCACTGGAAGTCAATGGATATCACAGCTGATCAGATATTCCCCCACTCTAAGGGCCCGTTTGGCGCCTGGAATTAACCCTGAATAGGCAGCCAATGATGCCTGAATAAAATAATTCTTTGTTTGGCGCAGTTTTTCTAATTCTCGAATAGGAAATTTAATTCCCGTTTCGAGGCTTATGCATGAATAAATTAATTCCAAAAAAAACTTGGAATTATTTTTATTCTCGAATAACTCTATTCTCGAATTCAAAATTAGATGGCAATTTATATGTCATCGGGTCCGGGCATTTGTAAATAGGGTTTTTTTGAGACAGGTTTTCGTGAGATCCGCGTGTGTGAGATCGCCGTGCTTGCAAATCACTTTTCGCAGTCGTTTTCCAGAGGTTGGTCTTCTCTCCATTTTATTTTATGCGAATGTCTGTTGTATGAGGGTGAAAGGGTTATTTTATGCATTTCTCGGTGGCTTGTTTCAAATGCTTTTACAGTGTATGCTAGGGCTTCGGTTCTAGAATTCTTTTGCAATCCTAACTGTTAGACATTGATGGAGATGACAAGAACATTGTTCTGAC